>MU882449.1:2732-23992 GCA_036418205.1 Ostertagia ostertagi
TATCCGAGTCCTTCGGACGCTTCGCTTCGTACCGTTCTCCCTTGATGTTCGTGTAGTCTCCATGGCTGACCGTCTGCTCGGTGAACGAGCCATCTCCTCTCATGATATCCGAGTCCTTCGGGCGCTTCGCTTCGTACCGTTCTCCCTTGATGTTCGTGTAGTCTCCATGGCTGACCGTCTGCTCGGTGAACGAGCCATCTCCTCTCATGATATCCGAGTCCTTCGGACGCTTGGCTTCGTACCGTTCTCCCTTGATGTTCGTGTAGTCTCCATGGCTGACCGTCTTGCTCGGTGAATGAGCCGTCACCTCTCATTATATCCGAGTCCTTGGGGAGCTTCGTATTCGTACCGCTTCTCCCTTGATGTTCGTGTAGTCTCCATGGCTGACCGTCTGCTCGGTGAACGAGCCATCTCCTCTCATGATATCCGAGTCCTTCGGACGCTTGGCTTCGTACCGTTCTCCCTTGATGTTCGTGTAGTCTCCATGGCTGACCGTCTGCTCGGTGAACGAGCCATCTCCTCTCATGATATCCGAGTCCTTCGGACGCTTGGCTTCGTATCGTTCTCCCTTGATGTCGTATAATCCTGCTGGTTGACCGTCCTGCTAATGAATGAACCATCTCTTCTCAAAATGTCAGAGGCCCTCGGACGCCTGATATCATAGTGCTCTATTCTGCTAGCTACAAAGACTTTCTCATTCGTTGTGGTGTCCGACCGTGAGCTGTCTTGATTTAATACTGCAGTATCTCTTGGAAGCTCTGATCCGGATTGGGCCACGTTTCCAGTCATGTAGTCCTGGTGGTTGATCGTCTCCCTTGTAAGCATGCCGTCTCCCTTCAAAATAGCGGAATCCTTCGGACTTTCTCTGGCGGAACGCTCTATTTTGCTGACAACGAATTCCTGCTGATTGACCGTCTTGTTGGCGGATGTTTCGTCTCCTTTGAAGATCTCTGAATCCTTAGGACGTCTCGTTTCGTATCGTTCCCCTTTGAAAGCGGCGTAGTCCTGCTGTTTGACCGTCTTGCTCGGTGAACGAGCCATCTCCTCTCATGATATCCGAGTCTTTCGGACGCTTCGCTTCGTACCGTTCTCCCTTGATGTTCGTGTAGTCTCCATGGCTGACCGTCTTGCTCGGTGAAGTGAGCCGTCTCCTCTCATATATCCGAGTCCTTGGGACGTCTTACATCATAGTGCTCTTCTTTGCTGATCGCAAAGATTTGTTGACTGCCGGCTTTATCTGGCAATGCACCGTATTCCTTTAGAATTTGGGAATCTTTGGTGCACTTTTCCTCGTATCGCTCTCCTCTCTTGTTAGAGGGATGCTGCTGTTTTGTTGTTTTGTCTACGAATGAGTCATCTCCCCGCAAAATATTTGAGTCTTTGGGACGTTTTACTTCGTATCGCTCCCCCTTGACAGTGATGTAATCCTGCTGTTTGACGGACTTTCCCGTGAACACGCCATCTCCCTTCAAGATTTCGGAGTCCTTTGGACGCTTTGATTCGTGCCTCTCTTTCTTGAATGTCACATATTCCTTTTGACTGACCGTGCTGCCAACAAAGTGGTCATCACTATTCATGAACCCAGATTGTTTTAGCTGTTTCATGTCGTGGTGCCTCATTTTATCATTTTCATGTACTTCTCTCCGGAAATTTTTGAATTCTCCTCCGTGCAGTGTTTCTTTTAAGCATTTCACATCGGTGATTTTTTGGTCCAGGTTGCTAATAGTTTCCGTGAAGGAGCCGTCACCTCTTGGGATTTCGAGATCTTCGTACCGTTCGCTCTTATTGCGCTGTATTTTGGCTTTCATGGAGTCAGTATTTTTCCCATTGTTGTCGAAGTACGACCCGTTATATTTTGAAATTTTGGCTTGTTTTTGAAACTCGTCATCGTAGTTAGTTATAAAGCTGTTCACAGGTTTTGTAGTCCTGTTCGTGGGATGTCGTTCTCCTCTTGTAACAAGACCAGATTCCCCGGCATGTTTTTTTTCGTGGAATTGTTCCTCAACCATCACGCTGATTTGTTCATTCCCCCGCTTTCGGATATCTGATGCTTGTCTGGATGAATGGCGGTGTTCTTCTGGATATCCATAAAAACTTCCGGCGATATGTTCGCCATCTTGTAATATTGTTCTTACATTTCCCGTGATTCTTTTAACTGAAGTGTCTGTTTCTTCTAGAGTGGTGCGGGCGTCACTACTTATACTGCAGCCCTTTGGCTGTTGAGAATGGTTGTCTTTCACGCTTCCATTTGTTGAACGTCCTCCTTCCTTGTTAGTTTTATCGTGAATGTGAATAGTCCGTCTGCCCTCACTGGTATCACCTTTTCGTGAGAAGAGTTCTTTGCTTGTTGTCGCTTCTGTCGAAGGAGGTGCCGGTAGCGAACCCTTAAATGAAATTGACATCTGAATAGCAGCGGAACAATGGTGAATTGCCATAAGTAAGAGCAGTGAATGCCTCGCAGGTTGCGAGACATTTACTGCTTTTTACTACTCTTCCCTCATGGCAATTGGTGACGCACTTTGTGATGGAAGCACACTTAAAGGAAGGTCCCACGATAGGTACGAGGTCAAGAAGGGGAACCTACCCAGTGGGAGGACAGAAAGACCCCTAAAATTGCGGACCGACACACGATGCGCAGTAGAAATGCCCTCGGCGATCTGGCATGGCCGTCATCACGCCAATGAATGCCCATCCCCTCGTCCTTCGGCTCTATCCACCTAGCAGAGAGAGCGTTAGCGTCGACGAGGTCAGCACCGATTAAACGCTCAAATCTGCGGACACAGGTTTACACTTGGGATCTAAGCCGTTTTCTTTCCTTCATCCCTGCATCACAGACTTCAGCTACACTGATTTTTAGCGGGCTGCGTAAAGGCGGACTCTAAATGTGGGAAGTTTTGCACCCATCTTTCACAACCCCATGTATACTAATCGCAGAATTGAAACAGGTTAAATTGCCGCAGTTTTTCTATTTTCTCTTGTTGTAGTCTACAATATTTATTCAGCTGAGGTAACCTACAAATCAGAGAACGTGATTACAGTAGTCCCAACATTGCCAAAATCATCACCTTCAAAACTAATGCCCTTTAAACCCTATTCAAACCGGAAATTATACAGAACTCAATAGAAACAGCTTAACCTAACTTATAGGACGGATCGATCTCAAGATTTTATTGACATCTGCTGGATATCCAAAGCTCAAAATACAATGGATGGAAAATTAGATTGAAAAGAACCTACTACTGCATTGTCCCTGTCAGCATCCACTGAGGTGTTGATCGCAACTAGCTCACCCTTCGAATCCATTTTTCCTCCCTTCAAATTTCCTGGAAAAATTCTTATTTCGTTCTTCATTAGAGAACCCCCATCAGAACGCGAATCTGAGTTGTTGCCCATCTTTTGAGTGCTGTGTTGTTGCACGTCGTTGAGAAGCCCATTCCGTTAACTTTCTTGTGCTGCTATTGAATTGAAATTACTCGAGCCTCTGGTTTCCGAGGGTGGAATACGTCAAAGCAGTAGTTCTAAGGCACTTATATTCAATATGAACGGGGTGAAGCCGTCATTCCTATGTTGTCGTCGACCTTGCGAGGAACCGAAAGAAAAAGATTCTCAAAGAGGCGTACGAGGGCCAATAGCATAACTATAGAGCGCCTGAAGGCAAAAAAGTTGGACAAATGGGCATAGCGTAAGCTGAGTGAGCAGCAGCAAACTCGTTCTTCAGAAATCTCTTCACAACTCTTCTTACATAGCAGAGATGTCCGAACCTTTGGAACGCTTCGTTATGCACGAGTAAAATTGGATCTTTTGCAAAACAATTGAACAATTCGTGATATTCAGACAGCGATGGGCCCTCAAAACCTTTTCCAAAGCGGAAATTACACAAGATTGGGACCACTTTGGTAATTTCATGGACTTCACAGCAAGGATGCATCACAGCTTTTTGAGGCCATGCTCACTTAATAGAGCACCATTGTCTAAGCCTACCGATGCGATGCACCGGAAACGTCAAATCTGTAGCCGAAAGAAGGGAAAGGATTGCCTTCCAATTTGACGCTCAACCACATGTCATCCAAACGGCCTCGCAAGAAAGGGACGAATCGGCCCATCAAAGTTCGCTTCGCGCTGTGCACTCACAGGATTCCTCTTTCATCAGCTTGCACTTTGCCTGTCATCTCGACACCTTGAGCAGGAAAAAACTGAGACATGGTAGAAAATACCTTCGACGATCCCTGCGCCTGCACCATTTCTATACTTCAGGCTCACATGATAATTCACCTCGTTTTTTCTTGCACAAGTTGCTTACTTTCCATCATTTTTTGAATGACTAAAAATGACGACTTGAGCTGAGACACATTGATTTAAAGACGGAGCTCAAAAACCTGCATTAATTTCTGGACAGCGTAATATTATAATACTGGAGCGCCCTCCTTGCAAATGTTCTAGAAACGACGCCCGTGAAATTATGGGAGAGTTCACATCTCGACCAGACTATGATGCGATTGGGTAGATTCCCTCATAAATCAGACATATCTTTGGCTGAAGTGTCGATCAAGCCTTGATAAAATGTTCGACTGTAACCGGAACCACTTTTCCCGACTAAACTGGTCCTTATTGTTCCTTATTCCGCTAGTGCTATACTACAATAGAAGTTGTCGTTGTCAAAGAGTACCTAGCGATCCCCTCGATAAAGCAGATGTTGCAGTGTTTGTGTGTCTGCTTGTTTGTACAATAGACTCTCGCTACGCACACCCAAGAAAACAGTTTGGAGCATAGTTGCTGACAGGTGAAAAGTTGCCGTTAGGGCAGGTTCGGTTGAAATGGCTCTGGTTTGGCTCAAAGTGAAATGGTAAGGGGCCAAGTCCGACCACATATGAGGCTTATTTCAAAACTTATCCATCAAAACCTCCATTTTAAGTATAAAGAAACACCTGCGTTCACTTGGGGCACGACGACAGTAGGCAGGACTTGACAAGGCAGATACTGCAATGGGCGGAGCCTGACCAAACGGGCGGGGCTTATGCCAAAATCTCTACTCATAGATGGATTCAACGAAACGGTCGACGGTGAACGAAGGGAAAACATGCCAAGTCAAAAGGCAGGCTGTTTAGCATGGAGCGTTAGGGTTGAAGAGTTGCACCGATGCATTCATGCGGAAGTAGCTGGCAAGGAAAAGGCCCTATAACGCAGGTTTCGGGTCGTTGCTCGAAATCATGCCCGCACCCCTGACTGCCCCTACCTTTCTGATGGCTGCCTTTCCATCGTAACGGAATGGCTCCAAGTAAGGAAAATTCATGCAGTGTGCTGCAATTAATGGAACACACCGGAAGAATTGTGAAAATTTCACTATCCTCTAGGCTTCTTTTAGCTCAACTTATCCTAGTACAAGCGCATCTAATACAGGTACCCTCCATGACATCCAGCTTATACGCACCGGTCTCTATGTTTTTACAAGAAATTTCCTTGGTTCCATGGCCGCTGCAGATGACACCTTTGAAATCCCTCTTCCTGGTAAATTTTCTGATACAACTAGCAACGATCACGTGCGAAGATACATCTGAGTCAGAAAATATTCAAGCGTGATGCGCATAGGCCCACAACGTTCACAAGCTCGTCTTACAATGGCGAGATACTTGAATCTGCCATTGCAGCTCACAACTAGGTCTTCTCGGTACTCAAAGGAAGACTACGAGTTATTCGCTAAAGGCTTACTCAGATGTGCAGATACCTTTCTCCGCTTACAGAAAGATACCACCTCAGACTGGATGTCATTGCCGTCGTAATATAGGTAAACGGAAAGCTGTGCATGAATCAAGACCCCACCGCCACTCTCCTGGGAAAGGTCGTCGTCAACAAAGCACGCCGCAGAGCTGTGCAAGGAGCGCTTCCAATCTTTAGGGAAACTAAGCTACAAGTATAGTAGCTGAAGAAATAAAACCTATCATTAAGTGTTACAGGCGCGATCAGAATGATCAGGAAACTGTTGTATCAGCACTCGTGGACAAAGAAAAGAGAATACACGTCAAGACGTGTTTTAGAGGACACTGTTAGCGATTTCTACACAGAACTTTCGCTCTACTACAACTGTCTTGTGAAGCCCGATACCGCCTGTTGAAGATCGTTCCTGCTATTCCAAAGTCAGAAGTTGCGAATACGATACGAAGCATGAAAAAGGGGACTGCATTAGGGCCGAACAACATCTCTGCGGATCTGCTTCGGCTAGAAATACAGCTCTCCCTACTCTGCTCGCTAGGCGCTTCAATCATTATCTCAGGTTGACTAAAAGAACAACAGGAAGGATCGGAAGCAGTTCCACTGTTTGAAAGAATACTCCCTGGAAACGTAATGATTCTATCTTATCCATAAATCACTGGGTTTAGGCTCATCGTCCACGATAAAAATGAAAGAACAGAAAAATTGCATTTATTTTGTCGAAAAACCGGAAGGACTGCTACGCGTTCAAATTCCCGCCGGATCTGTCACAAATGCTGGCGGCAGGATCGCTTTCCACTTGGTTCACGGAGTGCTGTCGCTAGAAACACTTTCTGAAAACTTGACTCTTGCACTGACACCTCTCACTTGTATGGCATAACGTTCTACCGAACGTTCACCTCTAATCCACAAAATCCGCTTTGAGCGGATCCATTGCCTCGCCTGATACGTAGCCGCCCCCAGGCGCACTTCTTTTCATGCACCGCCTTTGGCGCCGTGCTATACCTTCGACTGTCCATGGAGTATCGTTTTTGCGAGTCTTCCAAGAAGGACTCTTCCAAGAAAGTCTGGGGAAGTACAGACCTTTCAGCAGCCTTTATTATATAGAACCGTTTACGATAATAGTACATTCGCATGGAACGCATTTCGGGCGAACACCACCAGGTAGAACAGACAGGGTTAAGAAAAAATTTACATGCATGAATAGCATCAAAGCGGTCCCTCAACTCATTGAGAGGAGCCACGAATCACCACCCATCAGTCCTAGTCTTCGTAGACTACGAGAAGGCATTCGATTCTAATGAAGTCGCGCTATTTTGAGTGCCCTTGAGAGCAAGAGCTCCCTTTGCATCCAGCTGCTTGAGCAATTCTTCTCGGACACATCACAACTATTCAACTGTTCGAGCAACAGATGAACATTTCTATCAAAAAAGAGAACGGCAAGGAGACACGACATCACCAAAGTTATTCACGGCTGCACTACAGGGTGCGATATCAAATCCATTGGAAATAGGAACCTCCTCATTACTAGGAAAGGAACTAGAAACTTCTCATCGCTAGTGATATTGCCTTGATATCTATTTAACATCAAGATCGAAGAAATTTTTATCGAGATTGAAGAAAGTTTCAACACTCACTGTAGCAGGTTAAAGGATTGGCTTGGAAATGAGCATGCCC
The DNA here is from genome assembly GCA_036418205.1 of Ostertagia ostertagi. NCBI lineage: Eukaryota > Metazoa > Nematoda > Chromadorea > Rhabditida > Trichostrongylidae > Ostertagia > Ostertagia ostertagi. Next base: position 10,116 of record MU882449.1, read on the forward strand.
ACAGCACGAATGATGGTGAATCAGTGGTGTGATACAGGTACAATAAAATTAAGGGGAAAGAGGGAATCCTATGTGTATCTGAGAAACGAGCTGAATATGACGAATACCATTACTCCTTAGCACATTGACGCCCGCACCGATTTCGGTGCATGTCACACATGTGACATAGCTGCATTACCTGCGTGCATACCCGGCGATGCACAAATCTCACATTCGGGACATTTTGTGGAATTTCTCTACAGGACCCATATATCTCGCTACAAGACCCATGTATTTCGCCACAGGACCCACACAATCTCAACTGCAACCTCCCCATTGGGCTGGCAACGTATTGCTTTTGTCCTTTCTTTGTTCTACTTTTTCTCGTTCTTTCGCTTCTTACTATTTTTGCTCGGCTTCTCATCAGAAATATATTCAGTAATTAGTAGCCATTGGAGTTTATTGTTAAACAGTTTATGAGGGTTCAAACTGAGGCACTGGTTGTGCAAATTGAAGTTCCAAAAGTATCTTGAAATTGAAGATGGAGAGCAGCCATGTGTTTAGTGGATTCAAGGCACTAGTGGAACTTCTATAGTCACAGAAGTAATGAAAAAAATATAAGGGGAGCTTAAAATCAATGTGCATACCGGGCGATGCACAAATGTCAGATGTGGGAGTTTCGACGTGCATACCCGGCGATGCACGCGGGCTGCAATGTGTTAAACCGAAGGAAACATGTTTGCATGGGCAGCTTTTGGATCGATCAGAGAAGTGACAGACCAGATGACAGACCCCGACCTCAGAGCCTCTATATTTGTGCTATGCCACCGAAACATGGCCTGGGAACAAAACAGTCGCCAATGGCATGCTAGTAATACATCGTAGGCTAGAATAGAGTTTAGTGAAAATCAGTCGATGTCGACAATGGCTGAACAGCCTAAGAAGTTCTGAATTGGTGGAGAGATCAAATCCGAATCTGAAAGATTCCCTGCAGAACATGGCGCATCAAATTATCTTAGGTCGCTTACTTCGCCAAGACAATGACAGGAATCTTGGCTTACAGAGTGGCTCCCAAGAAACTATCCAAGACCGCGAGGATGACAGCAAACCTGGTAGGCCACTTGTTTCCAAAGTATTTTAGACAACTTGCACTGGATGCAAGTCATCAGAGATAGGGAAGCATAAAAAGCTGTGGTTCCCGCTACGAAAATCAGCAGTTTATCAAAGTATCAATGTAAAGTAATTAGAACTATAGCAGCACTTATTCGGCCTATTGCAACTCTACTACGATTATGGTTTGAACCGCTTTCCTCATCTCCGCGGTGCCAAACGTTGGTTTTACAACACGCTTTGTGGTTCCATTACCAGAATCGCCGCCATTTTCGGAAGCTCAAGGAACCTGTAGCGAGGTATTCCAAAAGATTACGATTATAAGTAAGGGAGCACATGATATAAACTTCGAAGAATACGCCAAACATAACTGCAACTTTGAAGGATACTTCAAACACATAAACAACTTACGCTCAACCTGCCTCAGCTCTAGGACAAAAAATCAGTGAATCTGAAATTCTCTGGCAGAGTCACTGAACTTCAACTTGCGTAGAGTCCCGGAAAGTGTGCTGCCATGCTCGCCTGGCCTGACGGAACCATAGGAGAAAGTTCAACGAAGACTGCTCCAAGCTTACCAGGCTCTAATGAGTAAACTTTCGTTCAAAATATCAGGTATTCGTTTCCCCTCACAAGGTTTTTTTGCTTTCAAGAAGATAAACTTTCATTGATTGAATGGCGCTGTTCGTAGTGACGGGAATGTAGGTGAAGATTCGACGATTCCTTTTTCTGCGAAATTTTCGTGGTAGTTCTTCAATGTGGGAATACAGTTTTAACCACAGAAATGAGCAGGAGAAGCCACATCATATAGATTCCTCATTCGACAAGTAATGCACCTTGCCATGCGAAGACCCCTATGACGTAGTGGCTGCAAACAATCTCACTATCTTAGTAGGATGGCCAGCGAGGAATGTGCGTCCACAATCTGTCAGAACTCACTAACCACTGCTAGCAATGGACGTGGAAATACTCACAAGACCAGCAATGTAGCGAACGCTACTTTATATATATAGAGGTTTACTTATTTACTTCTACTTATTGGAGTTTTTTCATATTACAGTTACATCTGATTAATGATGCTTTCCGTGCTCATAGCTAGTGACTAATTCTAGGTTTTACAGGAGATGTCACATTCCATAGCCACCTGCTTCATGCTTCTTGCTGTGCCAGTCGTCCAGCTGCAAAAGGCGTATAAATGGGGACCACATCTGGAGTCAGGGCTCCCGCTTCGGCTTCTGCTTCGGTCGGCTCTTCCGCTACCGCTATTGGACTGCTACTGTCTCGACACCAAGACAGGACTCCCTATCCCTACGACCATCAAGGACGATCCCAGCAATAGAGGACGCTACGCTAGATCCATCAGATCGCTACACCTCTATGGGTATGGGCCAGAGAAAAAAAAAGAAAAAAAAACCTAATTATATATATATATATATCAGCTATATCGGACTGCAATATAATTGGGATATCGTATACCTACATATATCTACAATTGGTGCATCGGTCAAAAGGAACAGGTCGGTTAACACTTCTGTTTGAGTAGTCCAAATTCAAGTGCGGCCTTATTTCTTCCTCAAGATTGGATTTTATTTCCGCACTCAACCATTTTGGCAATAACGGTTTTTCTTGCTTTTTTCTTTGATTCGGATTTTCCTCTCTCCATCCACTTCGGATTTTCCTCTCTCAATCATTGCAATAGTCGGACTTCTTTACATCGGGACCATGGCCTCTCAGCTCGCAACTCGTAAACGCTTAGTAACTATGTTTACCAAGAAGTTAGAGCATATAATAGGACAAATCAAAGTAGAGAAACTTGAGGAATCTTCGTTTGATCCTAGCACTACCCAGGAGGAACGAATTGATACCATCTTTCGCTTAGAGGAAAGCATCAGCGCCATACAGTCAATATCGGACAAAGTAGAAAAAGTCCTTTTAGAGCTAGCAACAGCCGCTGAGGGTCTCGAACATATCGAGGGAGAGGAAACAGATGACCTTGATAATTACATGGGAAAGGGAGAGACGGCGCTCTCTATGGCCTTTGATCACCTTATACTTCTCCGAGCCCGCATGCAAGCTTTGTCAACAATGACCACTGCGCACAGCGATCGATCGCTGCCAGCTGATACAGTACAAGGGTCGGCACAAACATCGCCAGCTGTGATGACTCATGTGCAGACAAGACAGTTGGAGTTACCCCCTCTCCCAATCCCAGTGTTTGCGGGGAACATATGGGAATGGGACAATTTTTGGGAAATATTCAACAATAACATCCATTCAAGGAATATACCCGAAATGGTCAAATACAACTATTTACTGGACGCCTTGAGAGGGGAGGCTCGAGAATGTATTATGAAGTTCAGAGTGACAAAAGAAAACTATGCAAAGGCGGTAATGTGCCTCCGTAACAAATATAGTGACGGAGAAAGGCTGGTGAACCATCTAGTGGAACGACTGGAAGCCTGCACGCTGCGTACCCCCTCAATAAAGGACCAGCGCTCCCTTTTAGAGCAACTTCAAGCCATTGCCGCCCAGTTGGAAGACAAAGGGGAAGATATCGATAGTTCTTGGCTCATCAAGAAAGTCTTGGCTAAATTCCCCGATTCCACGAAAAGGAAGGTCATTACTAAAAGGCAAGGTCTTTCGGGTACTCCATTTACAATGACCAATCTCTTCAAGTTCATAGATGAAATTCTATCGGCAGAAGAGATGTTCCTACTGTATACCGATAGCGGTCCACAAAACGCGAAAGGGCGTAACTTCTATGCGAAAAGACGACCTTACCAACCAATAACGGCTTCGTGCATGTACTGTAAAAAGGGTCATTCAGCCATGCACTGCACTACATATACCACGCCGCAAGATAGGTCGGCATACCTGAGACGCAATAAGCTTTGCCTCATATGCGGATCATCGACTCATGCCTCGGATCAATGTAAGGGTCGCTCTTGCTTTAATTGCAATGGTCTACATCACACGTCGTGCTGTTTCAAACCCAAACAGTCGAGGCCGTTGTCGTCCACGCAGAACAGAAGCCCCATGAAAAACAAAAGTGGGTTTTTCGAGGCGTCTAAGGGGAAGGAAAACACAAAAGGGAACATCAGTAAGGGATCCCCACGCACAGTTCATTCGAATACAGTAATTACCCAAGACGACAAAGCGAACGATCTTGGAGAGGTATCAGTTCTTCCCGTGCACAATGTCTTGAGTACACAGAATACTCTTCACCCTTCTTTGCCCACGGGAGAATTCACAATATTAGATCCGAAGACAGGGAGTCTAATAAAAGTGGACGTTTTATTCGATACTGGAGCCGAGGTATCATTTATAAATAGCACCCTAGCAGCGCAGCTTCACCTACCGGTGCTTGAAGAGCGACACATTAAGTTGAACACCTTTGGTACAACTGAGATAGCGAAACGTAAATGTCAGAAAGTGCGCGTCGATGTATGGGACCAGGAAGGGAGCCCTCATGTTCTTGAATTACTTACATACAATATTTTGACCCACTCGTACGCCCCGCCGCCACTTTCAAATCAAGATCAGGAATTCCTTCGCACTCTCAATTTGCCAGTAAATCTCAGACAAGGAAAGCAAATCATTCAGCCATCTATCCTCTTAGGATGCGATTTGCTTTGGTCATTCGTAAGGCATGATACACCCCCACTATCGCTTCCATCGGGATTGCATATTTTACCCACAAAACTAGGCTACCTCATCTGTGGAAAGCCCAGAGAGGATCCTCGGGAAATCCTCCATGTTTCCCAATATCAGGACAACGAAGCGAATCAATGGGATCAGTATTGGTCAATGAGTTCCGTTAGGGTGTATATGGTGAGCGAGAGTGAGGAAGAGATAACACAAGAAGAAAGAGACCAGTGGGAGCAATACTGGTCAATGGACTCAGCCGGGACAGAAGAATTCCAGGGACCGGAAAAGGAAGCTAAAACCAAGCTGGATGAACAAGTCTGGGAGCAATTCAGGAGGTCTATCGAACGACGAGAAGATGGTTATTACGTGCGTTTACCATGGAAGGTGCAGCATCCACCTTTGCCAGACAACAGAGCACTAGCTTTTAAACGTCTACTCAATGTTTGGACCTCACTAAAGAACAACGGACAATTGCTGGATCAGTACAATGAAGTCTTTCAAGACCAGTTCAAACAGGGCATTGTGGAACTGGTGGACGATAACGATTTAGGAGAACGGACTCAGGTACATTATATCCCGCACCAACCTGTCCTGACTCCGCAGAAGGAGACTACGAAGCTCCGCATCGTCTTCGACGCTTCTGCTCATTACAAGAGCAGCCCTTCGCTGAACGACGTCTTGTATAGAGGTCCCGTAATCCTACCGGCACTATATGGCCTCCTGCTTCGTATGCGGATCGGTCATATAGCTTTGATATCAGACGTCGAGAAAGCATTCCTTCAAGTCCGCCTTCATGAAACGGATCGGGATGTGACTCGTTTCTTATGGCTCCGAGATCACAAGAAGCCTCCATCAGTAGATAACGTACAGATATTTCGTTTTACGCGAGTCACCTTCGGACTAAAGCCCTCCCCGTTCCTTCTGGCGGGAACAACCCACTACCATTTGGATAGCCACGAGGACAAGAACCTGGTGCAGGAAATCAAAACCAATCTCTACGTGGATAACCTTCTTTTTACCTGTGATACATGCGAGGAAGCGCAGCAGTTTTATGTCAGGTCCAAGGCAATATTCGGAGAGCTCAAAATGAATTTACGAGAGTTCACCTCCAACAAGGGAGAAGTCATGGACTCGATACCACAGGTAGACAGAGCAAAAAGTCGCTGTCCAAAGGTGCTCGGAGTTGAATGGAACTCGCGGAACGATTCCTTGGAAGGACGCTGCGCAATAAAGGAGAGTCTGACCATCAATAAGCGGACTATAACCAGTGCAATAGCCTCCATATACGATCCATTGGGTTGGTTTGTCCCACTTCTTCACCAGGCAAAAATTTTCTTGCAAAGCTTGTGGAAAGATCACTACGAGTGGGATACCCCTTTGACGAAGGAGAAAGTAGAGGAATGGACCAAAATAAGCAGCGAATTGAAGTGTTTTCACAAATCCATCCCCAGATTTCTGGCACCGAAGAAGTCCGCAGTCAAGATAGTGGTTTTTGGAGATGCTAGCACCACAGGAATGTGTGCATGTGCCTACCTCTTACATTCAGGAGAAGTCCACCTTCTAATGGCAAAATCGAAGTTGCCTCCGCTCCATGGAGCTTCCACTATACCGAAACTCGAGATGAACGCGATTACGCTGGCTGCTCGCCTAGCGAATGCAATCGCAACTGAGCTGAAGACCACTCTCAATATTGAAGAGATTTACATTTTCTCAGATTCCGAAATCGCATTATGCTGGGTCAGAAGTCCCCCTAATCGAGAAGTCGGAGTCTTTGTTCATAATCGACTATCGGAAATAAGACGAATCGTGACCCACTTAACACAAGAACTATGTCCTGTGCAATTCGGACACGTGCCTTCCGAAGAAAATCCTGCGGATTGTGGGACACGGGGACTGACGAGCACCGAATTTAGCCAGCATTACTGGTGGAAAGGGCCAAAATGGCTTCAAGAAGACAAGACCTCTTGGCCTATACGACACACAATCTTCGGAGACGACACCTACGACGAAGGAGAAGATCCAGGGGACGCCACCAATGTAGTGGCTACAACAGGAGTAATGCCATATGAACCCGAACTCCTGCAATCAAGCCATGTGCGGACATTCACTCATGCGAAACGAATAATAGCGTACGCCCTTCGGTTTGTGCGCAACACTGTGGCACAACTCAATATAAGGAAAACAACCAAGATTCGGATCGCACTACCGGAAATTCCCTTTGGCGTAGACCCATTACCGTTATGTGGAACAGAGGTGGAATTTGCGGGCAAAGTGATCATAATGGCTCACCAAAAGTTGCACGTCACCAGCACTATCATGAGATCCCTTAGAGATCTGAATATACGAAGGGACGATGAAGGCATATTACGTTGCTACGGACGCTTGGGCCGAGCACAGCTAGACTACGAAGCTAAATATCCCGTCTTCGTACTGCAAAAAACAGTTTTGGCTGACATTATTGTTCGTGATGTTCATCAAAAGGGACACATTGGCATCAACCATACCGTGAGTCTTGTCAGGCAACATTACTGGATCCCTCAGCTTCGCTCACAAGTTCAGAAGTTGATTCGTAAGTGTGTGAAGTGTCAGAAATTCAACAACCTTCCCTATAGTTACCCCTCTCAAGGAGATTTACCAAAGGAGCGAGTAGTACGATCAAGACCTTTTCAGCATGTCGGTCTAGACTATTTTGGCCCCCTGTCAATAAAACGAGAGGATGGAAGTCAAGGGAAATGCTATGGAGCCATTATTACATGCATGGTCACTAGGCTCATACACCTTGACGTGGTGTCAGACTTGTCGACTATCGCGTTTCTACATATGCTGCGACGATTTTTTTCGCGCAGGGGGGTTCCTCAGACAATTGTCAGCGACAACGCTCCCACCTTTCTATTAGGGGAACAAATACTGAAGGAAAGTCTACAAGCGGCGCAGGACGATCCATCGATTAGTAGAGAGATGGGCAATAAAGGAATTGACTGGAAACATATTACCCCTTACGCTCCTTGGCAAGGAGGGTTCTATGAGAGGATGATTAAGTCCATCAAGTATTCGTTTCATAAAACCGTTGGCAGATCATTACTATCGTTCGAGGAACTAACCACGGTGGTAACGGAAATTGAATCAATCCTCAATACGCGTCCGCTTACGTATGAAACCACGGACTTAGACAGAAATCAAATTATACGCCCAATTGACTTCCTACAAAAAGATCTCTGTCTAAACTATCCCATGGTACCAACGGTAAGGGAGGAAGGAGATGACGACTATATACCGCCCGAGCAAAGGTGGGCGATACAGACAAAAAGTCAAGCGACGGCTGCGGTGGAAGTATCGTACAAGATGACGGAAAAGTTTTGGAACGTCTGGCAGCAACAATACTTGACCAGCCTCCGGGAGAAACATATGATCAATGTAGGATGCAAGAAAGGTTGCGCGCAACAACCGCAGGAAGGTGCTTTGGTGCTCATCTGCGAAGCGACAGTACCACGCCACTCGTGGAAAGTGGGAATTATACAAGCATTGACGAGTAACGCGCAGGGAACAATCCGAGAAGCGGTCGTGCGGCTGCCTTATCAGCGACTAATCCGACGGCCCATCAATCTTCTTGTGCCTTTGGAACTCGAAGATGACACCACTCAGGAGCACCACACGAAGATGAAGAACAGGTACAGTGAGGCAAGAGAAAATGGGGATGGCCAGGCAACATCCAAGACTGAGGAAGAAGAAGAGCGACGCGTACCCGAACCACGGTATAATTTGCGCCAACGAAAGAACATTAACTACAACGAAGATAACTCTTCTCACGTAGGGAATCTCTTCTCTCTCTCCATGTTTTCACAAAGCATGATTGTACTTCTGCTTTTATGTGTATTCACCGCAACAGCCCAAGAAAATATTTCCATTCCCAAACGGGTCGTAAAATGTCTCCAAGGAGGAGTCAGGCTCGAATCAGAGGAGGAGACCCCGTACGAAATATGCGGTAATCAGTTTTGTATGATGTTCAACAACCCGAAGACTGTTGAGAACGTTACCTTTCCACCGGAAGTAGTTTTGTATGACTACGCAGTCCAATGGAAATTCATACAAAATCACGCTACTGCAACGGTTGAGACGCGATGCCCAGCGGCACCATTTTGCGAGGCAGTAAAATGCACCTTCTGTAGTGCCAACCTTTTCAACCCAGAATGTTGGCCCGTCAGTGCGATACTCGGAATAATGACCCTGCTCTATTTCCTTATTACGGGATGTTACGTGTTCCTCTACGTGCCTCTGGTGGTCGGAAAGCCTATTAGAATACTGGGAAAAGTTTTGTGGTACCTGCTACGTTGTGGCCTTCGCAATATCAGGGGAGGTAATACCCGACGATTTCGCAGAAGAACTCTTGCTGAGATTATAGTCGTAGTGATGATGGTCTGCCAAGGTCAACAGGCATGTCAGATGGTCGACGTCTTCAACCACTATTCCACCATTTGCACTAGGTCAACGAAGGAGGTCTGCCATATTCAACTTTCCGAGCTTTTCAAAATCAATACTTTCAAACAAGAAGCCTGCCTTCGTCTTTCTCACAATAGCACACCAATACAGGAGATACGCTTACGTTGGAAAGGGTTAGTCCTCCACTGTGAGAAAGAAACCAATTTTTTTACAAGAGACACCTTGTACCGAATTGTGGACAGCAAACGCTGCCCACACATGGGGTCGTGTGTGGAAGAAAAATGTGGCGCGGTGAATGCATCTAGCCTTATCCCCGAGCTAGAACAAGGGAATAGATTTCCTGGCCGCACAGCTTGTGTAGAATCGTGCGGTGGCCCAGGGTGTGACTGTTTCTTTCTGAGCTCTGGATGCCTATTTTATCGCATATATCTGGAACCAGTAGACGATGAAATCTATGAAGTCTTTCATTGCAATAGGTGGACTGAAACGGCAGAAGTAGAGATAACACATGTAGACAGAATGAGGAAATATTCAGCAAACACCACCCTATGGCTCCAACCCAATGTACCCCAGCAATGGCACACTCTCAAGTTTACGCTGTCGTCGGTAGTTCTCCCACCGCTACCAATTCTCAGTACTCAATTCATCACCAATTCGGCACGTACTGCTATATGGAAAAGTGGTGCAAGAGCAGCACTTCAGTGCATTGATTACACCAATGCCCAGAATCTTACGTGTCCTGTCTTTGAGGACTGCGTATGTATGCCAGCAGAGACCAAGGCGAACTGCATGTGCAGAGACTTTCCTATTGGGTTATGGTTCAATACTTTGGAAAACCAACTACCAAAGACCTTATCAATGTTGACCTTCCGACAGGAGGAAAACAAGGTTTCAGCAAGATTATTCAGTATGATCATGGCGGAAGTTATCTTGAGTTTTCAAGATGCATTGGTAACCGAAATTCTGGTGGATGACGACCTTTGCAAGGTGGAGGCCGGGGCAGTCACCGGATGTTATAACTGTGCAGAAGGAGCTCGGGTACTAATAACATGTACCTCAACCAATAACAACACCCAAGCTGAAATCTTATGCGACCAGTTACCATTTACGATACCCTGCAGTACTGGAGGAAGTGATTCCATTTTGAGATTCAGCTCATTTAACGCTCGCATTCACTTCAACTGTTCGGTGTCATGTGGTAAAATATCGACTACATTCGAGATGGGAGGAGTACTGAAATTCACTGGTTCACTAACAGGGTTTGTTGAGCAATGGCTGAGCGGTAACCCTTCAGATTCCGGCGGGATCGCAATACCGGACCTTTCACATATAGCGTCAGTATTCCTACAGTGGTATAAGACCCTGCTGATAGCCATAGCGGGACTACTAGTCCTACTGACACTCACGTACCTGACACTGTCTAACTGGGGAGCAAAGATCGCTTTATGGATATTGTTGCTACTCCCAAGATCATTGGCGGCTTTGGCAAAAGCGGGGATACGCTGCATTTTCTCTGCTAAACGGAACAAGCGGCACAGAAAACAACATTAGTCCGCAAAATGGATATATATATATTTGTTAGAGTAGTCAAAATTAGATTAAATTTGTTCTGCTAGTATGCCTTCTTTGTTCAATCCTAGACCCGAAGTATTTTATTACAGGCCACTACACGATGGCAGAGGAAACAAGTTTCTCGAAAGACATGCAGTTCCTCTCGGACTTTCGTAAAGAATCGATATCGGAGCAAAAGTTGGAACAAGATATGGCGGCAACACTGGAGGAGATTCATAAGCAAGTCAAGATATCGAAGATACTCGATGAATCCCACAAGCACCATCTTCTTCAACACACGTGCACGGACAACACAGGCGGAGAACTTGCTATGATGGCGCATCGTCTGCTATCCACCGCCATAGTGACGAAAGGCAAACTGCAATGCCTGACGCAGAGATTCATCCTCTTGGATTCCATCTACCTCCTCCTGATTGACAATGGGCAACTCAGCAAACGTCAACGCTTAGCGTGGGAAACAGGAAAGAGAACCAGACACGATACCAGCACTACAGAAGTTACTCTAATAGTTGACAAACGTCTGTCAATACTGGACACCGTTATCAAGGAGCTCGAGTGCGACATTGAGCGAGCAATGGAACTAATCAGCAAGGAGAAGATAGTCCTGAAAGGAATCAGTTTCAACAACCTCAACGATAACGACTCCGTCCATGCCACGCTACAACGAATGGAAGAGCATCTAGCGAAAATAGCCATAAAACCCAAAAATATGGCGGATGTTGCCCCACAGCCGAAGAGGAAGCCAGCTGAAGAGCTAAGAGAGAGCAATCCAAAAGTGCAAATCCTCTCTGATGACGAGTATATGGACAAATTGATCCGAGAAGATGATTGGAACGATCACCAATTCGAGACCGACGAACGCGATGAGAAATCTCAGTGCCAGCAAGATAGTCCGATTCGAGAAAACACAAGGGAGGACGATCGAAACAAGGATCAATCCAAGACCGGCAACGCGGAACACTCACTTCAAGGCGAGCAAGACAGGCCTACGCTGACTTACACGAGACAGTACGATCGAAACATTCAACCCACGATCATCCGAAGAGAGCAGTCGCCTTCACGCGAGATGAAGCGCTTGGAGAGAAGACTCTACTTGCTCAGAAATGGACTACGACGACTGCCCCAACGAAAAATTGGTGAACGATCTCGAGAAGCGGGTGTATGTGCATTCTGCAAGCTACGGAACGACCACTTCTCTGACTCCTGCCCACAGTGCACTGATGGAGATCAACGATTCAGGATCATATTGAGAGAAGGAATTTGTCAATACTGCCTCAACAAATGCACAAAGAAGGCGGATGAATGTCGAGATACTATCGAAGAATGCTGGTATTGTTCGATCGTGAAAAGTACCGTGCTGGATTTCACCATCCCGGACGATGACGGACACCACCGCGCACTCTGCTCTGTACCGGACTCTAAAGATCAAATTCGACGCGAAATCTGCAATGTGCGTACTCAGCTGGAGATACTTGAGCGATTGCATGGTCGCTAATCAGTAATGCGGCCGGGAGTGTAGCGAACGCTACTTTATATATTTAGAGGTTTACTTATTTACTTCTACTTATTGGAGTTTTTTCATATTACAGTTACATCTGATTAATGATGCTTTCCGTGCTCATAGCTAGTGACTAATTCTAGGTTTTACAGGAGATGTCACATTCCATAGCCACCTGCTTCATGCTTCTTGCTGTGCCAGTCGTCCAGCTGCAAAAGGCGTATAAATGGGGACCACATCTGGAGTCAGGGCTCCCGCTTCGGCTTCTGCTCCGGTCGGCTCTTCCGCTACCGCTATTGGACTGCTACTGTCTCGACACCAAGACAGGACTCCCTATCCCTACGACCATCAAGGACGATCCCAGCAATAGAGGACGCTACGCTAGATCCAGTTCGTTACAGTTATTCGCTATATTCATACCAATAAATAGTTAGTATTACTCTGATTCAGTCAGATCAAGAAAAGACCCGCGTGGCACAATATTGGGTATCGGCCTAATTATATATATATCAGCTATATCGGACTGCAATATAATTGGGATATCGTATACCTACATATACCTACAATTGGTGCATCGGTCAAAAGGAACAGGTCGGTTAACACTTCTGTTTGAGTAGTCCAAATTCAAGTGCGGCCTTATTTCTTCCTCAAGATTGGATTTTATTTCCGCACTCAACCATTTTGGCAATAACGGTTTTTCTTGCTTTTTTCTTTGATTCGGATTTTCCTCTCTCCATCCACTTCGGATTTTCCTCTCTCAATCATTGCAATAGTCGGACTTCTTTACATCGGGACCATGGCCTCTCAGCTCGCAACTCGTAAACGCTTAGTAACTATGTTTACCAAGAAGTTAGAGCATATAATAGGACAAATCAAAGTAGAGAAACTTGAGGAATCTTCGTTTGATCCTAGCACTACCCAGGAGGAACGAATTGATACCATCTTTCGCTTAGAGGAAAGCATCAGCGCCATACAGTCAATATCGGACAAAGTAGAAAAAGTCCTTTTAGAGCTAGCAACAGCCGCTGAGGGTCTCGAACATATCGAGGGAGAGGAAACAGATGACCTTGATAATTACATGGGAAAGGGAGAGACGGCGCTCTCTATGGCCTTTGATCACCTTATACTTCTCCGAGCCCGCATGCAAGCTTTGTCAACAATGACCACTGCGCACAGCGATCGATCGCTGCCAGCTGATACAGTACAAGGGTCGGCACAAACATCGCCAGCTGTGATGACTCATGTGCAGACAAGACAGTTGGAGTTACCCCCTCTCCCAATCCCAGTGTTTGCGGGGAACATATGGGAATGGGACAATTTTTGGGAAATATTCAATAATAACATCCATTCAAGGGATATACCCGAAATGGTCAAATACAACTATTTACTGGACGCTTGAGAGGGGAGGCTCGAGAATGTATTATGAAGTTCAGAGTGACAAAAGAAAACTATTCAAAGGCGGTAATGTGCCTCCGTAACAAATATAGTGACGGAGAAAGGCTGGTGAACCATCTAGTGGAACGACTGGAAGCCTGCACGCTGCGTACCCCCTCAATAAAGGACCAGCGCTCCCTTTTAGAGCAACTTCAAGCCATTGCCGCCCAGTTGGAAGACAAAGGGGAAGATATCGATAGTA
>MU882451.1:1274-16581 GCA_036418205.1 Ostertagia ostertagi
TGCTGCCACAAGTCGCGAACGCGGCCAGAATTTTGGAGGGCTGCCTCGGGGCCGTTACGGAAATAGACCACGATCTGTCCGCTTAGTCCCGATAACAGGACTTCTGTAGCCAAGCTCCAGTTGAGTGGCGCGCTCCTAATATTGAACAGTGCGCTCCAGTACAACGTGGATTACGGTGATTAGTCCCGATAAAAGGACTTCTGTAGCCAAGCTCCAGTTCAGTGGTGCGCTCCAGTATAACGTGGATTATGGTGAGACCAATTCACCCATACTGATAAAAATTCTTACATATCAGGGGCCATATAGGCTTTTGCCATGAAAAATTCGTTGTCTTAATTTTTAGACTAAGTCATTTCAAACTAGAAATATTACCTGCGCACGATAGGCTAGCTCCATCGTGAGATTTTGCATGTGTGATTCATCTGAGAAACCGAAAGCCATTCGACATCATCACACTTTTTTGAAATAACCTGTAAACAACTTAGCTACACAACAGAAACTAGAGCCCAAAATTAGAAAAAATAATGAACTTGAATAGGTAAGAATAAATATGGAAAAATATGGACATGAAAAATACAACAAGTTAAGTTTCTTTCGGAAATTTGCGAAATTTCATGATTAGATAAGCCTTCGCAAAATTATTGAGACAAACTTCAAATTCGGGTCGATCTGCTTCGAGAACGCGAACTGTGCGGCTGCTACGGCCCCACCCGAGTGGCCCATAATGGCGACGTTGTTGGGATCACCTCCAAAATGGTGAATTTCCTTCTGAACAAATTGCAAAGCAGCCAGAAGATCTGCAAAGAACTAGATTTTGTTTGGTTCGTCGACAACGCAAAAATCGTTACCGTATGCCGCCTAGGTTTCTTGGAACGATGTCATCCGAGGCGAAAGTCAGTAGGCCGAAAAATCCGAGTCGCACTCCAGGGATCACCAGAACAACTCCTAAAGAAAAAAGAGGAGGATGAAAGTGATGTGCGACTCAATGACTAGAAATCTACCGTTTCCTCCAAAGTTGTTGACCAGCGCCTCGTCCTTGAACATCACGGCCGAGTCGTAGTTGAATCCACCACCGTGGATGTAAAAAACCACGGGGCACGATTTTTCCTGAAAACAACATCAGATTTAAAGGAACACCCTCAGATTGGAATTGTGGATGCTGACAAGGGGGGTCTTTCAGGGCAAGCCTACGCTTTTTCAAAACGGTTTTTGCATATTGTAGGGACGCATGTAGGGAACACAAAACCATGTTTCATTTTCGCTGAACGGTTTAACAGTACCGAAAAGAAGATTTCACAGACACAAAACCTGATTGAATACTGCGGATTAAGAATGTAATTCACCAGACAGTCAGCACCAGCAAATATGTTGAGGTGTAGGCAGTCCTCATCTACCCATTTTTGTGGACTTGTCGTTGTTGATGAATTTGACATACAAGCAGGTCCATACTCTGTAAAAATAATGATACTTTTTTGTATCGAGCATTGGGCAGCGCAGGGATTCATTTCAAACCCACCTGTCGCGTCCCAGACGCCATCCCATTTCTGTACTTCTTGTGGCTTCTGGAATCGCAGTTCTCCAACAGGCGGTGTAGCATAAGGAACTCTCTGGAAGTAATCTACACTACGATTTCTTTCTCCTCGCTTTGGAAAACGAGATTCTGTCCCCACCCCACAAAAGACATTCTTTCCATTGTGAAATGGTATGGATATGTTACTTCGTTGAGAGTGAATGGGTTTCGGCAACGGGGAAGTGGTTAAAAAATTTAGAGCCGCTACTTTCAAAGAACCGTAACACGGGTCGGTGAATATTTCATGAGACGGGGCGGGTAGAATTTAAGCTGCAGCTCATGGTGAAATTGCTTACCCTGGTAGCGCAAACTTGAAGCGCTGTGTGCTAGGCAAAGCAAGAGGTGGCAGGGTGTTCGAGTTGCCGCCTGTGGTGCAAGTTTTTGGTCATATCAGCGATTATTAGACGATAGGTTTGTCAGTTTTTATAAGATTCTATCGATGGTATCGTAGGTGTTGGTTTGGGATCTATTCACTTCTAATGCGCCGCCCCAAATTTTCATCATCGGGATAATTGAGTTTGGAGGCGAAACTGCAGTGGATAGTAGGAAGAGAACTCAATGATGGGCAGTGACTCAGATCTGGACTCGTCCCACAATCACGCTTTACAGACGGACTATAATATGGAACTATGGGACCAGGCAGGTAGAGTTAGCAACACACGATATCATCTGATAATCACAAGCTTCAGAGCAGACGTGATATCGAATTCCCTCAGGACGTCGTCACATGTATTGCTGAGACTGCAATCATTACGTGCCAGCGTAAAATTTGTGCGAGAGGCAAGTTTTATATGGGTTTTTTGAATGAAAAGGGAAAACACAGTGCCTATCGGCAACAGGTGGGTGCCGGTGGCGGGGTTTGGCGGGGAGAAAAGACTTTAGGGCACCA
Source organism: Ostertagia ostertagi (assembly GCA_036418205.1). NCBI lineage: Eukaryota > Metazoa > Nematoda > Chromadorea > Rhabditida > Trichostrongylidae > Ostertagia > Ostertagia ostertagi. The sequence goes on from MU882451.1 coordinate 3,734, forward strand.
TTTTTCATTTCGCCTGTATTTGGCCTTCGTTTTAGGCTTATTCTAAAAGGCCGTCCCCGATATTGCGATTAGTGACCACTGAAAAGGATACTCATTGCCTTGAAAATATTCCAGGCTTTCTGTTGGAGCTATTGTACTGATTGCCACAACAAGTGTACCCGGCGAATTTCTTCACCGACTGACACTGCTTGCCGTAATAGAGTGAAGCGTTAAAAATAAAACAAAGGCTGATGGGAGCAGCCACATCATTGATTACGAAACGGTTTTGCGGTTTTGGGTTCCAGTCAGATCCTCCTGCAATGATTTTTTTCTTCAACAGCTGGAACAAGTAAACAAAAGGCAATAAATAAACAATAGGCAATAATAAAGGATAAACAATAAATTTGTCCAAGAACTCGAGTATCAGTGATCACGTGGGTATCATTATCAATGCTCACCTCTCTAAAGCTTTAAACGAAAATAATAGCTGAATGGTCAAAAATAGAAGACCTTGAAGTCACTTATGCCTTAGGGTAGGTTATTGATCGAAAATCACATTCAGTGATAATACAGATGGGTTGAAGGTGATTGGAGACAACGGGAGGGGACAACACGGGGAACACTATCGCAGTGGGGCACCGTGATAACGAAGCTCATGACCTCAGCACACCACAAAATAGGCCGTTCTCTGATGGAAACTTCGAACTCGGGTAGTTCAGAAATACAACATGACCATTAACAGGGATCCATACTCGTTCTATAGGCTATTAGACAGAGATTGACGTACATAGTTTTCGATTATCAAGAAAATGTACTACTAAATTTAAGGCTATTTTCAGGGTTATTAGTAAAATAAAGGGGGCAACTCATTTATTGTTAATCAGTTCCTTTCTCGAATGTGCCATGCATCCTGAGTTCCAAGTAGCATTTTTAATGTGACGTGACTAGTCTATGTGTGCGGAATTGCTGGCCCGCCGATGTATTAGGTTGAGCAAAAATTATCCGCCGTTTTTTCAGGCTCATGGTTCTTTGATTTTTTGCTGATTATTTTCAAAGACTATGATGTAGTCTGAAAGCGCGCAATTGGAGCTTACATCAGTTAAAAGATTGCCCCTGCTACATGAGTGCAAGTTGAGCTCGAAACCGAATGCTTCTGCATCTGCTCGTAGAATCAATGAAGCCTGGGATGAAGGCACGGTTGCAGAGAGGACTGTTCGAGAGCGTTTGTTGATTACGCATTTATTGTTGTTTTTGTTTGGTTTTGTTAATAAACTTATGAGTGAAATGAAAACGGCGGATAATTATTGCTCAACCTAATATAACAGCGAGTATGGAAGTCGACCGAGGGGATTGCAGCCGACTGAGCAACCGCCGCTACTTCGAAGCCGTTCAGCCTCTTTCCAGTGGCTTTCCAGGGAGAATTTTTTGTTTAAGCACACCTCTTCTGTTCTTAACTAGGCTAGCCAATCCTTTCAGCACGCCCATTATGCGAGATAAAAATCCTACTGAAATGGGTTGCTTTTAAGGCCGATGTCATAGTTCGAACCGTCAGCCGGTACTGAACGACGTGTGAATCGAAATTTGAGCCACAATCGACCGATGACCACGAGCTCGCTACTAACCACGCAACATTGACACTTGCTGAAAGTGCGAGACCCAACGTTTAAAAGGACGTCCTTGCTTTCAAAAACCGGCACTGTTGAAAGTCGGCGGACTCCTTAAACGTTGGTCCGCGCCACTTCAAACGTCGCCGTTGAACTACTACACTGTGACCCACAGCGATCTCTGCCGTTGACCTCAGAGCCCTCTGTGAGCAAACAATCCCCACTGGACCACGCATTTGTCCCAACGATCACAGAGCTAACTCACCCCTCCTAAACATTGAATTCTAAACGAGCCCGCTCTTTGACTTCCAACGCTCAAAAAACACTGGCATCCCTACCCTTCCCAGCCATCTACTGTGGGATCCGCAAAATAAAAATACATAGCCTCCTCAATTTGATCACCCTGTACGGGCTTGACGACACCACAGGGCAAGCACCACCCTGTGGTGACGCACATTACGGCTAGGGACTGATCGACCCAACCACTTATTGTGAAATTAAACCAAAAAAAATAAAGTAAGCCATAAAGTAAAAGTGTTAACCTTAAAGTATAAAGTAAGGCCTGATAGAGGCGATATGGTTTCTAATAAAACACCTGCAACTTTTCGAAAGAGTAATATCTTGAAAACAAAAATGTTAGTCTTCTCTTAAAGGTTCATAAACAAATAGCAGAAATACATCTCAGAATTCCAAATAATATTGTTATTTATAAAATTCGAATAAGGGAATCATTTCAAATTGGATCCTTTGTTCATCACACAAAACCGCTAAGTAAATAACAGAAATGGAATAAATGGAGAGATCATAAGTACGTGGACATATGCTGCTGAGCAGCTAACGTTGGCCTTTCGTCTTGTCAAGTCCTCATCGAACTCCTTCATTGTTCTTCCAGTAACTCGATCACTTTTTTGCCATACCATCTAGCCATGGAACCATGCGTTATCGTACGTGACAATCAATATCATGAATTGTCAACCTCCTCGAGAGGGTCCAGTCTAATCGAACTAGTCACTCAAAAATTTTGCACGGACTATCCACTTCGAAGGCAGTGAACACCGATTGTTGAAGGTGGACCAGCATTATGACGTTGTTGGGAGTCAAATGGTGGAACAACACCTTTTGTGGGGATGAGACAGCACTTTCGAAGGCCCTTTCCCCTGCTGATGGCCAGCGACGTGATCAAATCGCTTCATCGCGTTTATTGCCTTAAAGGCAAAAGTCAGGCTCGTGTTTGGGCATTATGGCGCCTGAAATTGAGTGTAGAGATGGGAGGTGGAACGACAGTGAAGAAAAAACGCAAAGAAACCGTCGACAAGACCGAAATCGAAACCCTTTCCTTCTAGCAGTGAAGGAGGCTTGCTCGGGGGAGAGCCACGTCCAAACGAGTTTTCCGGATATGCCAGCCGTTCCATCGGTTGATACGGCAATCAACCTAGCTGATCTCACACGTTAGGCCAGCCACGCACCACATCCCGCGGTGGGCGGGACCAGCTGATGTAACAAACCCATCGCTATAAGTTGTAGGCCAGAAACCTTGACGGCGCGCAATCTCGAGTCAGGAGTGCGGCACAACCCCTCTGAGCGCATCTTGGAAATTTTAGTGATGGAAAGGCCTTCTATGGTCACCTAATCCTGACTCTGCTTAAAGATTGGTATGTGATACCTTAATGGCTCTCTACTTAATGAATCCAAATTTGCAAGAAAACCGCGATTAATCATCCAGTATTCGGGTAACGCCACGTACCGCGTTGCTTCACTATCTTGCAATTCTATGCTGCATTATCTCCAACATAATCTTTTGCTTCGAATTACGATTCAGCATACAGTAAGGTGCAGGGATATCTATCACACGGGTTTTGTCCACCAAGTATCTCTAGTATGAAAGATTCTTTGAACTCGGGTATACCAGCCCGGCCGTGACCATGAAAATGAGATTTGCCTTGCTCATAAAGTTCCAACACTTGCACTTGCGCCTCACCGTCGAATTGAATATCTATGCCAGAAAACCTAGTTTGAAACCTTTCCGGCTATCCAACTAGCAAGCAAATACATACAATGCGCACACTAAAGTCTTCCGGTGGAATCTCTTTCAAGCGTAACTTTCTCCCGCAATCATGCAAAATCCACCGAACCTGCAGTATTATCATTACGTATTGTGATCCCTGCTGCTAATTTGTCCGCTAAATGTCGCTTTTAGTTCCCGTACTTAAGGTGATGAGATCAAACTCAAGATCAGTGCGGAACACGGATAGCATAGGCTTAGGAAAAACCATTTTATTCGAGATAACAAAATGCAATATACTACAAGCATCAATATTTTGTAGGAAAACCTCGACTACTGATGGCAGCGGCGCAGCGCGAAGGCATCGAACCGATAATTTTTTGGATGGTAGACATTGGCATGGCGTACCACTCTTTCACTAGTTCAGCGAACTTTTCTTCTTTGTTTTTGCTATATTTGCCGGAACAACGTCTTTTGAGCTCTTCCCACATGTGCTCTATGGGATTTAGATCGGGGGATTGGCTTGGCCATTCAAGAAGTCTGACTTGCACAGTTCCACCGAAGACTTTTGTCGTGCCTTTGAGTTTCAGTGATTTCCTGCTGAAATGTAAATCATTGTTTGTGTAGGTTAGGCAATTCGTTCAAGGAGAGGCATTCGCTTCTCATAATAGGCTGATTATCATCTTTTATGTAAGTGGTATGAAAACGAGGCCATCTACAACTGCAAAAATTCAACCGGCGTGCATACCATTTATCGCCTTCGAAGAAATCCTTTCCAAAAAATTATGATTCTATCTCACCATAAATCACTGGCTTGAGACCCATCGTTCACGATAAGAACGAAAAGAACAAAAAATTGCATTTGTTTTGGTAAACAATTCGAAAAACCGGAAGGACTGCTACGCGTTCAAATTCCCGCCGGACATCTGTCACAAATGCTGGCGGCGGGAACGCTTCCACTTGGTTCACGGAGTGCTGTCACTAGAAACTCTTTTTGCCTTTTGACTTATTGCATTAACATCTCACACTTCTACTGCATCCTATTCTATCGATCGATTTGTCTCTACTCTCCAAAATCGCATTAACCCGATTCTTTCATTGCGTCGCCTGATACGTAGCCGCCCCAAGGCGACTTCTTTCCATGCCCCGCCTTTGGCTCGCGCCACTTACCTTCGATTGTCCATAGAGTGTAGTGTTCTTAAATATTGTTTCACTTTTTATGTTGGCACTGGTGATCACTGATATACAAAAAATGCAAAAGTTTCCCAGGAAGGATTCCTTCGATTATGTGATCCTGACAGGAAAATGAGGAAAGGCTTGCGTTTGACTCAGTAGAGGTGGCCGTATTGGAGGGATATGCTGTACATTTTTTAATTAGTTTTTTAGGAGCTTTGAAAAATGCTCAGAAATCGGCGCTGCTTCTGCTGCTATGGATATTTCCTCCTGCTGAGTTTATGGATTATTTGGTGAGCAAGGGGGTAAGAATATCGTTGAAATAGAGAAGTAGAGAGCACAATGAGATCCACTGGAATGAGCGTTGTTTTGGCTAGAATGTCATCGACAGGTGCAGGTTTGGATGGTCATCAGAAGGCTGCAGGGATAGCCTGCGAAAATTTGTGATCGATGGGGATAGACGGGATTCAAAGTGTTTGGCCCCAATGTGTTCGAATAAGTTCAAGCGTGAATCCACCTTGGCGCGGTTTCCCAGTCTTGATGAAATCCATGAAGAGTTTCGGGTAGATCTCCGCGAGTACTTTCTCGTTTGCGTCAGGCTCAAACGCATGAATTCCCATGATATACGAGAGATCGTCAGTATGGCGAGAGTGACGGGAGTTCTTATAGGAGTAGAGATATACCTACAATGTCCAATTCGAGGCTATTATCAAATGTAATGGCAATGTGATCCTTACCTCACCTCCAGCGGCTCGCATCGAGTGTGCGACCACGTAGGTTGAAAGGAAAATGGCCTGCGTAGCGGTGGTGTGATTGAAAACTGAAACAGCTGCAGTCAATCAAATCTTTGGAACTCGTAACCTTACATGTCGGTAATCTTATACGCAGAGTGGGCGCCAATTATTTGGCCTAACAAAGTGGCGAAGCCCTTTCCACTAAGGCTGTTTTCTTGTTTTCGTGCATAACAATACGAATATCTTCTTTCTAAACCTAGTAATACAACATTTTCAAAAATGAAATCAAATCATCAAATTTCGATGGAACACATTCTTGCATAGCAGTTAACATCCCTCTTTAGTATGACATTCATTAAACAAAAGGATCAACACTCTCATGATACAATCCCTTTTGGGCACGCATTCTACTTCCATTTGTACATTCGCAGTGGCGTTTGAATGCGATGTGGCCTATACAATGACTTGCGGGGGCCAGCCGATACAAGTCAGTGTTTTTATCCTCCCAGACAAGTCTGGTACCAATTAACCGACCCCGGAGGGATGGAAGGCTTGGTTGGCCCGGGCGACTCACGACCCAGGATTTGATCCCGGACCGCTCGCGTGGTAAGCGTGCCACTTGCCACTACACCACTTCCGCCCCTGGTACCTAGTCATGGAGCAAAAATTCTGCAAAAAACATTTCTCGAGTTCATAGTAGTCATAGTGAGAACGACTAGCTACCTAGGGACACCTACCGATGAATCTTCTATATGGTAAATTTGAAGCAAAAGCAGCTATGAAGGCCCAAGAACTTTGATTCCTTGTAGAAGTTCCAACAGAAAATTTGGTATTATTCGGCGTGTCCTACTAGCGTGGCACCGTGCAAGCCTTCTCTCCCGGTCTGAGTGCTTGTGTTGAGGTTATAACACTTCCAATCCCAACCTTATTTTGTTTTGCGTGACATGAGTGACCGAAACGTTTTTGAATGTTGTTTGTTTCATTGGGCTAATATCCGTTTCTGATGGTATAATGACTTGGTTAGTATAACGTTGGTCCACCCTATTCATGGAAATCTTGCAGCTGCATGTACATTTCGTAGAAGGCACTTGGACAAGGAGGCTGCGCTTTTATCTCGAAGGCATAACCCAGATTTACGTCGATGCGTCTAAGCCCCAGAGCGAAAAAGGCTTATGGGTCGGCAAGCGTTCGGTTTCTACCGATTTTGCGGTACGAAAATGCCAAGCAAGACGTCAAGGCCTTGGGATTCGCATGGGGTTCCTCCGGCATCCGGGGATCTGCCCACGAGGTGACAACAGAGGCCAACTCTGCTCTCGCTTGCATTCACGATATCTCGTCACGACTCTTTTTCCCTCTCCACGGCGTTGGGTAAAGCCTATCTCGCTCTCTGTTCTTATGCTTAGGAAATTGCAGCCTAAAGGGATTGGCATCTACCTCGAGGTTTTTAATAGTTTCATTTTTTCTCCATTTTATTATTAGTCCAAATCGCTACGCTACCTTCATTTTCAAGCACAATAACCAGACCGGCGTGATCTCGGGGCGTGCCTTTTGAATAGTAACTAATAAGTAACTAATAACTAATAATAACTAATAATAATAACTCACGTAGTTTCCTGCCAAACAAATCTTTGCGATATTTGTCCGTGATTTCATCAGTGTGCTTTATTCCTAACAAGGAGATGATGGCTCCTTCATTCGCAATTTGAACCATATCAAATTCGTGCAGTGTCGAGCCGACCATGATAGATCGTAAGGGGAGGATTTTGAAGAAAATCTTGCAAATTTTCAGCGTCGAATAGCGGTGCTGTCATAACAAAACCTGTAGGTGTATTTCGTAGAAGATCTTCCTCTTCCATTTCCTCTCTGGATCCTTAACACGTAAAAAGTCATCAATGATCAATCAGAGAATGAAAAAGGATACCGTAATAGCTCAAAACCGTCCAGCTTCTGGAGACATTGGACAACCATCTTGGTGACAGCGTCAGAAGAAGAAACAGAAGTTCTTGAGTGGGCACTGAAAAGTGAATCATCTATTATTTCCTAGACCCACTTAGCAACAATTAATACCTGCCAAGGTTCAGAATTTGCAGCTTCGAATTCTAAGATTTATCGAGCAAAATCTGCCGATACCTTTTCCACTCTGAGCTTTCTGAATCCTTGCAGTCTCGGGTATGTTGGTTTTGTAAATGCTTGTTGTTTATCTTATCATCACTCGAATTAAGTTCGCGTAATGTAGGAGGGGAGGGGGGGGGTAGGAACGGAAAACCATTCGCCCTTAGCCGCAAATTAATCGGAAAATTCTTCGCACACCGGTGCCTACCGTTGATAAAAAAGTCGTTGCCTCACCGTTTTCGAACACGACAACCATCCACCACATTCGTCCGAGCTGTTGCTTTGTCCAAGCCCATAGGGCGGCCCAATCGGCTGTCGAATGTTTACAGAAAAATTCATTTCTCCTTTACCTAAACATTACCTGAAATCCAATTGAACAGAAAACATCTACTTACAAAAAATAGCCCAGCATGTGCTCAGTTCCACTCAGTACATTGATCCTCGCCGGTACCCGAGCTGGAGCTAAATCATGCGACGAGAGAGAGAAGTGAATATAGGATTAATGAAAGCAATGGCGCTTCACGCTTTTTTGGCACACACTGGGACATGGCATTCACGTTGCGCGTCTCTGAAACGAAGCAAGCCTGTCGTCTCATTGTCCCACAAAGTGCGTTTCCTCGAGCTCAAACTGGAAGTAGTCGAATCAAGAGTGCATGGATTATTGGAATAAGTATCTGAATGTCACAGGCCAGATCAAACCATGGCATCTAACGAACGCCGAAAAGTGAAGTTGCCATTTTCTTCGCAAGGAACACCCACTCCATTTCCCTTGAAGGCAGATTGCCGGCGTTGAGGAACGTCCAGGATGCTCGTCGACGTATGCCAGTGCCCACCCAGGCATACGCCATGCATCGACGAGATCAAGGGGTGATGCCAGATTGCCCCATGGGCAGGAACTGCGGTGGAAGTGTAACTATCAACCAAACGTGCCGCTTGCTATCATCTCGAAGCTGTCTCCAAGTGGGAAGCGTGCATGCCGTACTGACTATGGGCTAACCCATGGCCCAATTTTTGAATTCGGGCCGAAATCTTGATCTTCTCTAAAACTGCGGCTATAAGGGTAATTATAGGCGCTGATTACGAATCTGACGTCCATTTTTGATGGAGGCGCGATATTGTGCCATTTTAGCCTCCTCGGGCACCAACTCGGCGCCGCTTTAGCGCCATACAATTTTCGCCCCAATTCTGGGCAGAAAGCTAATCAGAAAGGTTGATGATGACCCTGATTGTAAGAACAGTACCTATTTTTATCGGCGGCAACATTTGGAGTCATTTAACATGCGCTAACATGAAATGCAAAATTTTGTCATCAGCCGGGACCGATCCCTCGACCAATTTTTCATACCTTTTTTGGCACTCACAGGGCCGCTCAGAAAAAATGGAGCATAGTTAATTTGTAGCTCCATACATGGTGCCCCCAATTTATCAAAATCTGATCAAAAAATGCGTTTTAAATAGTGCTCCAATGTCCCTGAAAAACTTCCGTAAGTCCCCGTAACTCTCGCTCTCTGAAACAAACAAGTTTAGAAGTTGTGTGGCAATCATATAGGTATTGCCATTTCCTGATCCCGGTATTTCTACTAGGGTAAACGTAATGATCTACAGAATCATTAAAGACAACTGGGAAAGGGGGCGAAAGTGTGTAGTGGCAAGTGCACGCTTACCACACTACAGCGGCCTGGGGGAACCGATCCAGTCGTGAGTCGCCCGGGCCAACCAAGCCTTCCATCCCTCCGGGTTCGGTTAATTGGTACCAGACTTGTCTGGGAGGATAAAAACACTGACTTGAACATCGGCTGGCCCCCGCAAGTCATTGTATAGGCCACATCGCATTCAAACGCCACTACGCGAATGTACAAATGGAAGTAGAATGCGTGCCGCATCCCAAAAAGGGATTGATCAACGGCAAATGCTTTATCCTTACCCTTTAATGATATTACCCTTTTATTGTGCATAAAACTCAAAAATTTCACATTAATTACATTACATCAAAACATTAAAAGGAATGTAAACAAAGAGCGCTCACTAATTTATCCTACTATATACAGGGTGGCACAGTCTCTGAGTGTATGATTAGAGGGGATACCAACCCGAGATTCCATACAAAATCGGATACCTGAAAGGCCCTTTCTTCGGGCTTGCATGGCAGTCGCAAGAAGGGAAAGTGAAGAGCCAGCAAGGTAGCAGCCATTTTAGCCATAGAATAATATGACAAGGGTAAGCGTACTAGTCATAGGTCTCAGTGGAAGATATGATAAGATATAAGTGCTTTCCCGCACTCTACTTCGATTAGATAGGGTGCCCACCCAATTCACATTTTCACCAAAAAGAAACAATAACCTATTTCAATGATAGTTAGGAAAGAAGTCTGACCAACTGTATTTCAAAGCTTCCTCTAATGGCATGCTGTTACCTGTGCACGAAAGGCGAACTCCGCAGTGAGATTTCGCATGTGTGATTCGTCTGAGAAGCCGAATGGCATTGACATCATCACACTTTTTTGGAATAATCTAAAAAGTGAGCTATGTAGTAATAGAAGCACAATTTTCAATACTATAGGATGTTCCACAGCCACTGCAACAAAAATCACATCTTAATTTTACTGTCGATTACAGATTGTTTGACTATTTCGGCATCATTGCTTTCCTTAAGCCCTTCTAAATGAATCTGCTTTATTTCACGACATTTTTTCAAACTCGTGTTCAAGGGATGCTCAAACGCATGACGTGCTATCCCTCAGGGAGATCGCTTATTTCCATCATGCTGATCCGATCAAATCTTTCAGCTAATTTTAACCGACATTCGATATCCAACCTCCACCCTCATCACCCTTGAGGTTCTCGCCATCCCTGCACAAGCGTTCCAAACTATCGCTGCACTGCACATTCTTTGTGAATGCAAGAGGAAACGAAGAGCTTATATCATATCATATTAATTTCGCTCCTTTCTGGCTAATTCGAAGTAGAAGAAGAAAATCGTGATAATTCGTTCGTTGAGCATGATGTATTCAAATTTCAGAGCAGAGCTCTCAGTTTCCTCAGATAGAAGAAATGCGCTTTCCAATGACGTGCAAAACATAGCAATGTGGTAGTCTGCAGAATTAGTTCAAAGCGACATAATGGATTGGAAATGGGACTGGTCAGAAACGGTTGGAAACTTTTCCTTTACAATTAATAGAGTAGTATTATTTGAGTGAGATAGCTCCGACCCATGAGAGTGAATTAGTTTGGATCAATCCATTCATTCACATTAAGATGAAATTTCAGCATTCTGCTGACTTTTTAGCTGGAGAAGAGTGTAACCAATTTTGCCGCTAATGCATGGTAAGGGTGCAGTGGTCGCGATGGTAACCGCATAGATCTCCTTTTCGTTAAATGGGGAAATAAGCCCCTGTCCCTTTAGTCATGTTTTGAGGATACCGTATTTGTATATCTTAGTGCCTACTTTGGAGGGTTAATGAAGTGTTAGAAATGAAAAAATAAACTTAAACAATGGTAAACTCTTAATATTGTGCGTCCGGAGATAACATTGAACCGCGCATTCATTTTCTCTCCCCTCATACAGACCATAAATATTGTATAAACAGAAGCAGCGACCCAAATTTATATTCAAAAGATTCAAAATTTTCTGAACTTTTGGAATTCTTTTGAAATTCAAATTTATTGGTGCCTCTTCATTGTTTACAATTAATGGTCAACTGCCTCCAGAACGTTTCATTAGGTCGATTTCTTAAAGGCAACCCTGGGATTAAACTGGTGCTATTAGCGCTTCGTGGTGATAGCTTAACTGCGGTACGAACTGAAAAAGGGAAGGAAAGCAAGAGAAGTCTTTGAGAACGCTGAAACTGAGGCCTTAAACTTCAGTAAGGTCGGATGTGGTAGTTGGGAGACAGGGGGTCCAAAAAGAAAATAGCGAAGAGCATTTCGTTCGAGGAAGCAATTCAATCTCTCGCGTAGTGGGAAAAGCGATGCTCGGTCGATGATTTGTCAGACCTTGACCAGGGTCAACCGTCCGTTGGACAAAGTCCAACGCGACGACGAGAGTAATGCCGAGAGTGAACGTACGCACGGAGACACAGACGGCTCGCGGGTGGCGAGAGTGAATGCCGGCGCGGAGAGCGGTCAACATCGGTCCAACGTCGCTCCAATATCGGTCCAACGTAACGGTTAATGACCCTGCCTGAAGTTATGCTTCACCGCGAATTTTAGGACGAAGCTTATGAACTAGGTAGACTACGGCTTGATTTCCCTGTGGTATCCGCTCGAGTCGGCTATCCCGGTTTGCCTTTAATTCACAGCCATGAAAAAGTGGCACAATATGGTCTCCAAATGAGCGTAAGGTTACAGGTGAAACAAACTTCGAATGTGGGTCGATCTGTTTCGAGAATGAAAATTGCGCCGCCGCAACAGCTCCACTCGAGTGACCCATCACAGCAACATTGTTAGGATCTCCACCAAAACACTGAATTTCCTTCTGAACGAACTCCAATGCAGCCAGAAGGTCTAAAAGGTTTCAAATAAGTGCTTATTTAGCACAAGAAGAGTTGCAACGCTCGTACCGTACGCCGCTATATTTCTAGGAACGATATTATCTGATGCAAACGTTAGTAGTCCAAAAAATCCGAGTCGCACTCCCGGGATCACCAGAACAATTCCTAGGGAAATAGCGATAAAGAAAGATGTGTTTGGTGTATGTAATTACTTACAATCTTTGAAACTAAAAAAATACCATTCCCTCCAAAATTGTTAATCAAAGCATCATCTTTAAACATAACGGCTGAATCGTAGTTGAACCCGCCGCCGTGAATGTAGAAAGCTACTGGACAAGCTTTTACCTGTGAACAAAATCAATTGTGCGAAGGGATGACCATCCTTTTTCCCACTTCCAAAAATTTACGACGTCTTTCTTGGGGGGGGGGGAGGAGGGGAAGTCTCATACGAGATCTGAAGGTCCTACATCCTACACTTGTTACTCGTTACTTACTTCATCGCCTTTTTCCTCCCGATAACTGCAAGTTGTTGAGTGTGGCCATATTTCCAGCCCGTTCTGGACAGGGACACCCACCGACGGTTCTACGGAATTCTTCTTCTTCTTATTCTTTAGCGTTTGTCCCGCTTGTTGGCGGGGTCCGCTTTTCTGATGTGTTGACGCCACTTTTCCCGATTAAATGCTTGATCGGGGTGTTAACTGACTTCAAGTCTCGTGCAACGTATCGAGCCATCGCTGCTTCGGGCGCCAGAAGGC
>MU882453.1:1266-16134 GCA_036418205.1 Ostertagia ostertagi
ATTCAAAAGAGTTTGAAGTTAAGACTGTTTCTCAAGGTGGCCGTACACTGGACAAACAAGGCCCAAGATCGCGAGCTATGGAAAAGAAGTTGGGATCTGTGCCGGACCGTCGTCCTGATTTAAGAGTCCTTCAAGTCTCTAAGTATATTCGAAAGAGTAGAATTACTAAACGCTGATCTGTGCCTTCCCCGCTGACCCAGTCCTCGTTCGGGAGGCGCCATGTGTCTGACTTCATTACGAATACCGTCCAACATTTGTAAGCGCATCCGACCTACACCGCGAAGCAACCGGTGTATGAATAGCTTTTCCACTTCTGATCTAATCTGATAGTTATTACCGTTAGCTTTCAAAGTCAACTCGGGTTCCTTGGTCCGAGACGGGTTCTATACAGTGCTTTTTATCACGATCAAATGAGCTTGTGAACATTGCGCCTCTTGCCTCAGCATCATCCCTTGTGTGGGATAGCGGCTGTATGCACGACTGAGCACGGATTTTTTTGGCACCCTTGTACTCTTAGAGAAGCCTCTTTCTTCCTCAGTACTTCAGCCTGAAGAGGATCTCTCAGCTTCATTAAACCTTCGAGCTGTGAAGTGGACTATAAAAAACTTGACAAGCACTCCGCGCTAATGAACAGCCACCGTGTTCGCCAATCAGCCATCCTTGTCGTCCTTGCCAGTCGAATTTTCATGAGACTCTCAGCAAGCGGATTTCGGCCCCTGCGGAGGGTTCCACTGCCATTAATACAAGATCAGGAACAAACAAAGGAGCTCGTGACGTACGAGACCCGGAAATCGAATTTCTATCCCGGAACCTCAACAATGAAGGGAAAGAGACCATGGGAGCGCCCTATGGCTTGCCAACACTAATGAATTTCGATCCCTTAAAAGCCAAATTTTCTGAATGCACAGTCTTATACGAGCAGCCGACGTGAACAAACTGAGGAAAAAGTGTTCGCAAACTCGTAATTCAATGTTTTCTGGACAATCAGAACATGGTGTGTTCTGGATGCATAGTTCTCACTAGGCGCCAGATGAAATTTGATTAGCAAAATGTACGTTGAAAAAAGATCATGTTAAGTCAGTGAAAATTGTCGTGGCCTTCAAAAATGTAAAATGCGGGAGAGCTTATATCCTTCACAATCTTCAATTCATTCCAGAGTTTTATGCAAAAACGCTGAATGTCCTGCTCGACCTATTCATTTTGCCAAGAAAAAGTCGCTAGAAAGTGGAAAATGGTGGTAGGGATCTCATTAGCATAGTGGGTTAGTATATTGTTCGGAATGCATATGTATGATTTCGAGTCTCTTCAGAGGCAGAAGACTGCTTTACTCCTGACTCTGCATGTCGATAATAAGCGAGTGTTAAGTGTCCTTACTGTGTCACTCATGTGAAAGCAATCAGCTTGAAAAACGTTGGCGTCATTTGCATGTCTAGACACGCTGCTGCTCAAAATGATTTAGGCCACTCCCCTCAGCAAAAAAACAACAAGAAGGAGTCACAGCATAAAGTAGTTAGAAACGGTGTTGTGACATCTAATCCTTTTGCTCCTCTGCGTCTCCCTCACAAGGCCAGACACCAGACACTTAGGCCCAAACTTTTGCCACAGGTTAAGTGGCTCACACACCCCCCCCACCCCCCTGAATTGGCCCCATTCCCCTGGCTCACGCATTCTTACTTACTACAGGTTCCCTCCACACCAAAAGGATTAGATGTCATACAACCAGAAAATTGGGAAAGTAGAGCGCGCTGGTCAACACCCCTTGGCCTAGCTTACCCGCTTACCACACTGGGTTAGAACAGTGGGAGGCGTCGGTACCACGCTGAGATTTTTTTAGATTTCATGCGATGAGCTCGTTCATCAAAAGCTTTTATCTCAGCACCCGATTAATCATTGCTTTTACCTAGCGTTAGGTGAATGGCTCATGCTGTTTCTTTACAACGAGAGGAGTGAAGTGCCATTGAATGATAGGCTTTATGAGCCTTTTTCAAGGGTCTCTGAGAGTTTCCAGCAAGTAATCCCTCGATGACGCTGAAGCTAGGGGGATAATTATGCAGTTGTGTCGTTAACTAAACAGAATGGGAGGTAGCTCTTGCGGATTTCGCATAGCGCAAAGACATTCCTAGGCTATTTGTGGCTTTCACACATAACTGACAGGTTGTCAGGGGTGCAAAAAGTCGGACAAAGCGTTTCAGTCGTGCCAGAAATGAGCTTTTTGCAAGATGCAGCTGTTAGCACTTGAAGTGTGAGGAGGGTGTTTTCACAGAAGTGCATGGGAACCCCATATCGCGGTAACGATGATAACTCTTGAAGCAATCAGCCGACGAGTGACGACAGACCCCTCGGCAATAGAATGCTTCTCTAGTAATTACTAAATACACATAGCAGTAGTAGTCATACCCATCATATCGATCCGGTTGCCCAACGCTAACGACATCGTGACGAGGCCCAGGGCGAGTAGTGTCATTAGGACGGCCACAAGAGCCACCACACGTTTCACTCGACGTTGATTATGTTCCTGAAAAAAATAGACGGTCATCTGAAGAAATGCTGACGTCATTTGATGCCGGGCAAATTCCCCAAGGGTAAAATGCTCAAAGGATCTCGGCTCCCAGATCAAGACGGTTCAAAATCTGCGCTCAGAAAAGCGTGGTTCTTTCAAATTTTAGCATCGTCGGTTAGCGCCAGTCGCCCGCCCCGTGCTATTTTTTCTTTTTTGTTCTTCTTCAGTAGAGCTATCAGGGCGTGCCGGCTGAAGGGTGAAATCGGTAATGGACAAAGTCAACAGCCTAAGCCTATAGGCTCCGAGCAGTTGCTGGAAGTACCTACAAATTGAGGGGGAAAGGAACTCTTGAAATATTGTCAAAAGGCCAGTCGCTCGGGACCATTGGCTAATGTTCGTCAAATAGCTCAATTGGCAAAGTGATTTTGAAGGGTCACCGAGTGCACTGCTCATTCCATGTCCCTTAGAGAACCACTTTGAAAAAGAGAGGGCTAAAATCGTGCAAAATGAGGGCAAATAATAGTTTGAGTATCCCAGAATAATCAAGAAAGCTCTATTTCTCAGGTGGAGACTACTTTCTCCTAACTACCGCCTAACATGGTAATTTTCATGAGGTTGGCTTCGATTTTCTAAAAACCGACTTCTAAGTGAGTCACACGGAGTACGGTAACCAGAAAGTGTTTTTCGGGAACGATGTAGGCTTGAGTTTGTTGAGCTTTTTTCGGCTTTTTTTTTTGGCGGTTACGCTAAAAAATTTTTTTAAAAAATTTTATTTAATAAATACTACAATAATGTAAATCAAATTCTTTATACCTCTCCTCCCTTACTGATGAGCACAGGGAGAGGATACTCTTTCGTTTAGTCTCCGTCTAAGGGCACGTGCGAAACGGAGACTAAACTACTCTTTGAATCCCACCCCCTAAATAAATTTTGAATAAAACATATAAAAATATTGAGATCGAAAAATAAAAACAAAAACAGTTTAATTTCACAAATACAAAAGTTTAATCATATATAAAGCCATTACTTTTATTGTAATTTGGAGATGAAAAGCAGTCCTCTCAATAGCTTTGAAGGAACTCCGTAGGCGAATCTTTTCTATGCGCGCCTGCCCGACTTGTCCTTGCATCCGAAGCTAGCATTATAGCTCTTGACCCCCACAATTGATATAAAACTGGGAATGAGCATCCAGCCAGATTTTGATGCGCCATCAGGAAGAAGGTGTTCATGGGAAGTGGTGAAAAAGTGAAAAGGTGGAAAGGTACAATCATCGATCATGAGCGCCAATTGGCCCCCTCGAGACCACAAACGCTGAGTGGCAAACGGCTATCAATTTTCGTTGACTTATGGTCGAAAATCGGGCAATGGCCGTTCGGATATCCGAAAATTTTGCCGCGAGACAAAAATCCGAAGTGATTTATTTAATAACAATTGATGGGTAAGGAATGCTTGACGAGCCAGGAAGAACAAGCCCTCAGATGCTCAGTCTGGGGTGTCTTGTGGACTATGACACGGACATATTTAGGCATAATGAATGCGAACCTGGATACTTGGAAGAAGTAAACTCTCTAAGCTTTCAGGTGTAAAAGGGCGATCACGGCTCCATAAAAGAAGCCGTAGTTGGTGGTATAAATTAGTTACCAAAATTTAATAATATATGATATAATCAACCAGACTACCTTAGCACGAGCGCCGGATAAGCTTTCTTGAGACTCACGCAAATCTCCATAGTCGTGGGTTTTCCTGACGGAAATACCGAGCCACCTCAAGACACAAGGACTACTCTAAGGGAGCTCTACTCCAGGGATGGGCACTTCCTTTGAATACTTATTGGTAGCTATTCCTAGTAATGGCCTCATGCACGGGTCGGGCATCGGCGAACCAGCTCTTCTGAGAGGACCACCCGGTCGAGTTCTTGAACCTGCGATAGCCTTCCAGCTCCAAGCTACACCGGGGGCCATCAATGGGTCCGCTTTGGAGAGCCGGGTAGCTGATTCTTGGGCTCCAGGAAGAGCCGAATGACGGCTGTGGGGTGGCGTAGGTGATCATTGGTGCTGGGAGAAAAGCTCACATGCCCACTAGCCACGCTTTCAGATGTCATTCTCACACTCTCATTAAGGTCAGGGCTTTCTACTTAAATACCCGAGGGCAAGTTCCCATGGAAAACCCCGTGGGCAAAACCGTAACTGGTTATAGGGTAATTATGCTTTTATACGATTGTGACGTAAATTAGGGGATACGAATAGCTCTAGTTTCACGGGTAGCATAGGAATGTTCCCAGGCCATTTCTGAAGTCACATAAATGACAAGCTGTCAGGGTGTGTGCTAAAAAATCATTTTGCTTCGTCAAAAGTGATACTGGGGCCGCTATTCGTCAAAAACACGGGGGCTGGGGGCGGTCAAACAGCGTACTGAAACCGCTCCAACTATATTTTTTCGTGTATGTAAAAGCGAGATCAAAACATCATCTGCGAGAAGCTCTCGGATGCATGCGTTGTTTTCGTTTTCCCCGTAATTCCACCCCGTTCCTAAGCTCAGTCCTAGGAGTTGTGCCCATATTTTGCGATAGCGCCTGATACACTCTTGGATGCAATTCCTAGAAAGTGATTCATAACGCTCGAATCTCTCCGATGCCCCAAATCGGTTGCTTGAAACTGAATGACCAAATCACCCCGTAAGGGATTCGATCCAACAAAAACAAGCCTACACTATAATAAATCGCCAGTAAGCCAGTCAAAGTGGTTGGAGTTTGTTTTCGAGCTCAAGTGGAGAAGTCTTTCAGTAGCAGGGAATTATGGCGATTAGCGCTCACATTAGCGTGTTCAGCTCTGTTGCGTACGCGCTTTTAATGTCACATCCACTTAAATGACAAGGGCTCGTCAGCAAGGAGCTTATCAACAGCTTTGACGGCTGAGCGACGACGGCGGCCACCGTGACTGAAGTCTTTCAACAGCGGAAACCTTGTGACGGATTTCACGGAACGTCAAACACGCCACCGCCGTTGCTATTGCTGTCGTCGTTGTTGTTCCCGTATACCCCTAGTATTACCCCCATTACTGCTAGTACCCAATTTCGCCCGTAGGTCGTCTAGGGAGAGCGGTCTTGACTTACCTTGAGCTGTTGTATTTCAATATCAGACAGTTCATATTCGTAGTCTTCGACGACATCTAACTTTTCATCAGGCATGAATCTTCGCAGTTCTGCAGGCGAGAGCAGAACAAGTTGAGGATTAAGCAGTCGCGGAAACTCAGCAGACGAGACACTGACAAAAAAGCAACAGCAAAGATGCAAGAGGCGGACACGGTAGAAGCGAGCCGGCAACGACTGATGAGGTGCCGAGTGTCCCCGCAACAAGCCAACAGCGGGGCGGGGCCGCGCTAGAGATCGGGACGACGCGACGACGCGAAGCACGGCGCCGCCCGCGGCGATGACTTGCTTGCGGCGCTGTCCACGCCCGTGCAGAAGAAGTGAGGTCTGGGAAGGAGCTGGGAAAGGTAGCGACATCATTAGGAACCCTCACCCGTCGTGGGCTGCTAGTAGCTCTAGCAAGAAGTTCGCGGATTGCCCGGCTCATTTCCATTTGGGAACCCTCGGTTTTCACGATGCCGAGGAACTTCCTCCTGGATACGGTAACTGTAGTTAGATGTCGCGAAGCCTCAGGAATCCAGAGCCCATGTTGTTTTTCTGCGATCTCTTGGAAATTTCGGGGGAGTAGCCCTAAGTTTCCTCCCCCTCACCCTCCCTTCACCCTGTATCATGATCGGGAAGCTCACCAACTTGTCAAATGAATCGCGAAGCTCACCAAGTTGTCAATTCGGGTTGTAAGTTGGGTACCCACAAGCCGGCGATCGTTTATTTAACACTCTAGGGCCGGACTCTGAAGGCAAGGTGGATATCGAAAAGTTAGAAAGCGAGAATAGGGAGAAAATTCGCTATTTGGTCAAGTACTGTGAGTCGAATATTTAAAATATAGTAGGCCATTCTTCCCGCTGAAATCATGTGTTGATCCTTTTCCAGGGATCCGGGTCAAATTCTGCGTAAACGCACGGATACTGCAGCTGACTGTGAGGGGTCATGCCAAAGGTTGTACTTTGAAAAATGAGAATCAAAAATTCAGAGCGAAGCCTCCTGCTCCAAGTAGGCCCTCTCTCCCTTTTTATTGAGATGACTGCCTACTCATGGTCAAGGCGTGGCCCCGGAAGCTCGGGCTATGTTCGAGGATCGCGCCAATGCACAGATGGTGACTGAAATGAGATGAAGCCCTTTTTCAAGGCGGTGACCTGAGAGCGTTGAAGGTCTTGTTAGTGCAGCTCTTCTTGAACCAACTTCTGAACCTTCCAAGAGTACGTCAGAGCTTTTTCAATGTCACAGCTGGAAGATTATGTGTCGATTACTTTGTAGCTAAAAAATAGGCTCGGAATCCAAGGCTTTTGGGAATCTCACTGTTCTCACATATTAAGACTTTTATCCGCTCAAAGATTACGACTCTGTAGGGTGTTTCGTTGGAATGTTACAGGCGGCTGCCTAGCTCGAGCATGAAAATCAAATCACGGCTAACTTCCTTTCTCACTCTCGTTCTTCTTCCCTTCTAATACAGCTCATTAGAGCTTGTTGCTAGAACTGTTGCACAAAAAGTCACCGGGATGTCGATACATGGCACATTCCAAAACGAGATTGGTTATAAGGTGTTGGGCTCAGTATAACGGCACAATGACTCCCATTCTCTCGGCTTTGAATGCAATGGATGAGAAATTAGACGATGCACAATTTAGCGTTCATTTCTCTGCAACGAACCTGGTTCCAGTTATCTAACCGTAGGATTACCTGACCCCGGGTATGGCGAAACGCCAGGTTAGCACTCGGCTAAGCTGAATGATTTCTTTTACATGGATAATGTGTTGTCTACGATCGCCACTTGCCCGGCTTCGCACGTACTCGGTACAGGCCAGATGTGGGCTTACCCACGTTCCTTTACAATGTGGGACGCGGTCCCCGAGTGATTGGCCCACGATCTGCTCGCTGATGGGCGTGTTTTCAAACACTACCGCACAGGTTCGCGCCTTCAAATCGTGGAAGAAAGTTGGGGGAGCCCGCCAGGATGTGCCAAAAGATTTCACTTTATTGAAGATCCCCCCCCCCTGGCTCCCAACCCTGAATCCGACCCTCTAACTATAAACCTTGCCAGATCAACCAATCGTTGGCTTTTGATTACGAGTAGTGGGTGTTTCAAACGCATTCTCACATAGGGCATGATTCTGAAAAAAAAAGACTGCGAGCGGGAACCTTCCCGTAAGTACAAAGTTCGCTTAATTAATATGCAACTTCGACGTCTCCGCGGAGCTGAAGAGAAAGCTCGACAATTCCTGTTGTCTCTAGGGTTCCGAGATAAGCGCAGGGGTTTAGTCTGTGCGAAAAGTTACGGAATAGTCACTTTCTTGCCATTTTCTCCACTGGTACGCTCGTATGTGGTCATGTACTTCTTTAGTGATTATATGGTAAATACTTAATTTAGGCATAAAAATTTGTAATAGATATGGCAGATATATGATATTCGGCACACAAGCTCCAGTACGGTGACTGGGATCGCTCACGGAATCACCTTTGCTTTAGGCAACCGGTCGGCAGTATCTAGAGTATATGAAATGGTGCAAGAGATGCCTGAAAAGATGGCAAACACTGGCTTTTGCACAGGGCTCGCGCCCCTCCCACCCAGGGTCTGTCCTATCGTTGTTACTTTTCGAAAAATTTTTACGACCCCCCTCCCCCAACGTGGATTTGATACGACCCCCTTTTCCCTACCTCCACCATCTCCATCTTCCATCAAAACCCCGCCCACTTTTTCCTCCAAAAATGCCGTCGAGCGGGGGGGGTATAGTCACTCTGAAACGGTAAATATCTCCGAAAATTTCCTTCTATTTCCACCATTTCAACCCATTTTTTTACCTATACTCACTACTACTTCCTTTTCTAGGGGGGGGGGGGGGGGGGGGGGGGGGTATATACGCCCGCTGAAACGGCAAATTTTTATCCTGCGCGCCCTCCACTCGCCCAGCCTACTACCCACGAAATCTTAGTTTCACCTCAATCCCACACGTGATTTCGAGCGACTAAAGTGGGTACGACCCCCCTCCAACAAACTCAACCAGGTACGACCCCCCGTTGTTACTGTAACAACGTAGGGTTGACCCTGCTCCCACCCCGTATGTCATTGTATAGGCTATGTCAAGTTCAAAGATCACTACGGTCCTGAATGGAAATGGGTACCAGGGGATGGAGACAATAACGCGGTCAGAGTCGTCGCCTTCCAGTTGGCGGCGTCGACCACTTTTTGGAACACCACGGATTCCATTTTTAAGGGAGCTAGCCTTGCGGTCGAGGCAATGACGGTTGGTTTTCCACCTCCGTTCCATCCTGCCCTCCTTCCAGTGCCCTCAGCTGCCTCTGGCAGCACCACTTGTAGAATGACCGCGAAGCGCTGCTCAGTTAGGTGATGCAATATAGCTGGAGCGAGTGTGTATCGCAAACAATCCTACTATTGGGTTGTCTCATAATTCCTGTCTCATTTCTATTCAATTTCAAATTTCTTCCGTCTAAGACCGTTTCATTGCGAAATACGTTAGTAGTTGAAGTATGCTTCAAGAGCCTTAACAGCATGGTTTCGGAAGCGCAAGCCCGTAACGGGTTAATCAACTAGGAATAAAAATAGGTCAGTGACTATAATGAATGATTATGCTTTACGATCCTCAAATCAAATGAATCTGTGGAGGACAACAGAGAAGACCAGCGCTGTGTTTGACCCAGTCTCTGCTACTGATGGGGTACTGAGCTAGCGGTCCAATCGCAACGGCAAAGACGAAGCGAGCTGTGAAGTTCAACCTCGTACGCCATCAATATGAAAAGGACTGCTGCGCGGAATGAAGTCTTGATGAGAACCTTATGGTCCAGCCGACCATGAGCGAGAAGCACACCTGACCATCTAGGGCGACGGAGAACCTATTCTGATACGGCAAAAGCAGAGCCTTCCCTAATCGGTCACCAGTGGAGAGGAGTCATGAGTCCACTATTGACAACAACACGCGGCACCCCTTCACGGCTAGCTTCGCGGTTAGGAAGCACCAACTCAACCGAAGCTCGAACTCCGAATGCGAGAATATCATCACTTTCGGTTTATTGGATTCGCTGGGTGGCCAGGTTTTGGACCCACTTCAATGTATGAAGGCAATCATTGCTAAAGTCAGCGTGAAATCACTCTAGGCTGGCTTCGGTATCTTCAGAAACGTTTTAAATCTCCCTTCTACAAATGAACGCCCGACCTCACATTGCAAAGCCAACTCACCACGTTGTGGGGGAGATAGCCAGGGCCACGATACCTCATCCACCATAAAGCGTTGGCATTGCTCTATCGGACTATCGCCTCCCCTGTGCCTTGAACAGCAATCTGCCAGAGAAGAAAGTTAAAGATTGCTACTACCCCAAAAACGACCTCTCCAAATTCTTCAACTTCCGGCTTCACTTATTCTGGGCGGAAAACTTCCAAACATTCCCCAGCAAATGTACGTAAATCAGTGACCATGATGGTGGTTATGCTATTGATCAGTTGTTTCCTAGAAGATATAAAACTTGAATAAACAAAAGTGTCGAAATTGAGACAGGAATTATGAGACAACCCAATTTAAAACATTGATAGCTCAAGTCCACCGAGCTCTCAGATTTATAGTGGCTTGTTTTAAATTTCGCAAGCTGCTTTTATTCACTCACTTCATTTTCGGAACCTAGCAGACAATACAGTGCGCGTCAATTGTATATGCCACCCCCTGATTTTTTCAGTTTTCTGACTTATTTGGAAATTTCGTAAATCGGCATAGCAACCATCGTTTTCGGCGTGTCGGAAAACTAGGAATGGTGTTGTTTGATTTTGGTTAACGCGTGGATTTGAACTGCTCTGTTCTTTGAAGAAAATGGGCCGCGTCAATTGCTTATGCCATCTAAAGTTTCTTTCAAAATTTCTCATTTCTCTAACGCTATTCAGCTACGGTGGGCATGTCATATAAATGAAGAAGTCCTCCACTTATGCAACGCGCATAAGTGGCGAAGCAACGCATCTGTACGTGTGATCAGTTCGGAATAAAAACACATTAGCCCTTTACTGACGCCGGGGGCGGCGACTTAGCAGCATGAACAAAGCTTTATTCAGAAAAAGGAGCGGTGCTGCTCACTTTATGCGAACCGCTCCGTGAAACATGACTTGTACATAGAACTCATCGAGGAGTGTATCCAGGCAAAACTGAGGAAATTTGAAGTGCTCAAGGAGCTTAAATTCTCATTTTCCCGCTTCGAATCCGTGGTCAACTTTATTGTGGTCTCGGCTCCCGCGAAGCTCGAAGCGTTCACGCTCACAAAGTCTCTGTTCAGAGAGAATATGAGTTGCACTCACAATCCGCGTAGTACCCATCGCCGAACTTTGTCGGATTCTCTCTGGAAAAATTTTCGTACCGAGCGAGCGAAAATGATGACATGGGCCAGTTGTAACTTGAACGGGACACCGAAGTGGTGGCATGGGCCATCATTGCATCGCCTTGATAAGAAAACTTCGATCGAGTTCAGTGATGGGTACCAGACGGGTAGTAGGTACGAGTCATGTTCTCTCTAAAAAGAGACTTTGTGAGCGTGAACGCTTCGAGCTTCGCAGGAGCCAAGACCACAAATAAAAGTTGACCACGGATTCGAAGCGGGAAAATGTATTTAAGGGGCCTTAAGCACCTCCTTTCTCCAAGTTGTTGCTCTTGATGCACATCCCTCTATGCAGTTCTACAACAAGCAGCAAGGAGCACGGTCCGGCAAAAGTGAGCACACGCTACTTTTCTGATAAAGAAGCTTTTCATGCTGCTACCATCACAGTAAGGGCTAATATTCCGAAGTGATCAACTGTAAATGCTTCACCACTTATGCGCGTTGCATAAGTGGAGGACTTCCTCATTTATATGACATGCCCACCGTAGCTGAATAGCGTTAGGAGAAATGAGAAATTCTGAAGAAACTTTAGGATGGCATATGCAATTGACGCAGCCCATTTTCTTCAAAAGAACAGAGCAATTCAAATCAACGCGTTAACCAAAATCAAACAACACCATTCTTAGTTTTCCGACACGCCGAAAACGATGGTTGCTATGCCGATTTACGAAATTTCCAAATAAGTCAGAAAACTGAAAAAATCAGGGGTGGCATATACAATTGACGCGCACTGTGTATAAATACACACATACATACATACCGGGTACATACAAACCGACACACCAAGTCAGCAGTCTATAAAATGGAACGATTTCCGATCGCCTTGAGTCGTAAGATAGAAAAGTACGATAAGATGTACAGATTAGCGGTCGCTAAATACTTACTTTAATACTTTAAAGCTCATGCAGCATTTGGCCACAGGCCCATCAAGGCTAGTTTGAGCTCTGCATTTTCGAAGGGGCTACGAGATCCGAAAGGAAAGGCAGAAAACTGTTGAGTTGTATCATGTGTATCAGAATGTTCTGTCTTTTTTCGACTCCGAATCTCAAATGCTTGTATCTCGGCCGAACCTTCCAAGCCGAAATGAAGCCCTTTCAATGGGCGAACCTCTCTGCTATAAGAGACCGTTTTAGTGGGTACGCTTGTCCATAGTGCTGGAGCTCTGGAGGCGATGGACTGAGGGAAGATCGTTTCAGCATCTCGGTTGTATGGTTAATGGATGTGGACCACTTCTCAAAATTGGTGGGTTTCGTCTGCCAGGCATGATACATAGTGAAACTAAGTAACTCGAAATCACAAATTATAACGACGTTCCACCCATCGTGGAAAAATCATTGTCGCGGGATACATGTTTCATAATACACCCCCTTTTAGGCTGAGCTGTATTATGACGTTCTCAAATCGGAAAGGCGTAAATGCTTGATATTATTCAAAATGTTGTTGATGATGAGCGATCTTGAAACTTTTATATGTACTATTCATACTATATATATGCTGTTTCTATATTTATTTATTATACTATTTATTGGTTAGCTTTCGGTGATTATGCTATCATCAGAACTCAAATTACAACAATTACAACGTGAAGAATTGATTAGATTATAAAACACATATATCGGATTAATAAAAAAAGGATAAAGCATTTGCCGTTGATCAATCCCTTTTTGGGATGCGGCACGCATTCTACTTCCATTTGTACATTCGCAGTGGCGTTTGAATGCGATGTGGCCTATACAATGACTTGCGGGGGCCAGCCGATGTTCAAGTCAGTGTTTTTATCCTCCCAGACAAGTCTGGTACCAATTAACCGACCCCGGAGGGATGGAAGGCTTGGTTGGCCCGGGCGACTCACGACCCAGGATTTGATCCCCGGACCGCTCGCGTGGTGAGCGTGCCACTTCACTACACCACTTCCGCCCTATCGATACATATCAGCGAGAAATAGGAAGAGTGGCGGGACCTGTCGGGGTCGAGTGGGAATGAAAAATAAAGCACCAGCCCTGGGGCAAAGGACTTGGCTGATTACGGAAAAGCCTCAGAAGGCCACGCAGCTCCCCTTTGCATTGATCTGACTTTATTCGACGTATTTCCGCGCCCTGCCTCCATGATTTTCCTTTCCAGCGGCCGCACCAAATGTCTGTGAAGAACGCTCACGTCAAAGGACGGGGCGTCCTCTCTCTCATGCTTCAATGTGCGGTGTCTGGAAAAACTGCTGCGAGGATAGGCAGCGGAGTTGGCCAAGTTCTTCTGGGTTTATCTAATCAACTTCTGTGTGTTGCCGTCGTCCCCCACGTATTTCGTTCTTCGACATCCTCCACACTGAACGAGGATAGACGGTGTCTTGGAGCTCACAAATCTTTTCCGACGTACAATACCGACAGGATTCTTCGTGACACCGTCTTTCGTAGATTCGCGATGAAGTGAAAAGATCCTTCAGTGTAGGGGTGAGGAGAATGGAAGACGAGTCGGTCTGGAAGCTGAGTTTTTAACCGCACGGTTCACCCGAGAGCCACTTTGTCGGTGACAAACGGCATTACAAGAGTTATTCCATTCGGTGACCTATGTAAGACCACAGATATCAAAATTTCCGGAATAAGGACCGGTGGATATCTTACATTCCATACAACTTGCCTATATCCTATCCACAGGTCATTCACTCGAAGAGGTGTCGATTCTTCTGGTCCGGGAACGTTCTCTTGTACCATAGCAGGCATAACTGTGTAAGCATCTCTAGGTTTCTCCAAAAGTATACATTAAATGTGTCTACTATTACGTGTCATGAGCGCTCTCATCCGTATCTCAAGTATTGGAGAAACGATGGAGTGCCCCCCCCCCTCGAACGTGAGTTTCACCCCCTCGATGTAACCATTACTTTCAAGAATGCTTTCTCCCTTCGTGTCCCATCTCTTCCTTTGTCCTAACAAGGCTGCTCACGACGTTCGCTTTCATATAGGATGGGCACTCCTCAAATGCAACAAGATGTTCGACGAGGCTTTTTTCTTATACCACAGGTGCTCCTTTTGACGTTCACATATCCTCACCCTCGTATCAAGAAAAAGAAGAAGCCATCACTTCCCGGGTCTTCTTTGGTGAAGGATATGTTCGCATCGTGTTTATTCAGTCTCTCTAATGTTTCCACAAGATCTTATGTGCATCCAATAACAAACACGTCATCAATGTAACGCTTGTAGAAAATAATTCCACTTCGTTAATGATGACTTTTCGATGTGGTCCAAATAGATGACTGCTAACACTGGTGCTATGCGGTTACCCATAGCTGAGCCTCGTTTCCTTTGTAAAACTTGTTGTTGAAGCGGAAAATATTGCATTCTAGTGCCGCTTCGATGAGGTCCTTTATTTCGTTTGCAGAAATCCCATCATGGAAAACTGGCTGTGGTTTTCTTCCAAAAGGGATGAAACAGCTTGTACTGCGTCCGCATTGTTCACGTTCGTATATAACCGGCTCAACACGTTATACGTGTGAGTGCTGACAAGCTATGGTAAGTATACCATGAAAAGCTGAGTTGGGATGAAATGGTGCCCCGGTAGCGTAACTGGTAGCGCACTTGCCCGGAAAGCGAGAGGTGCGGGTTCTAGTCCCGCCTGGGGCGAAAGTTTTGTTCACAACCCAGCATTCTTGTGAAACATTCGCAAGGCGAACTGCGGCCAAAAACAGCAGTTAACAAACAAAAACAAATCAAAAACCTACTGGGATTGTTGTTTTAAGCATGCTGATATGTGTCATGAGGAAAAGGTCTCTTTTTTGATCACCCCTGCATATTTAGCGCCTTGAGCTTAACAGAGTGAGGCTGGTAGGGAGTATCAGAATGCAAGCTCATCAGAGCTGGCTACGTGGC
>MU882454.1:1264-28736 GCA_036418205.1 Ostertagia ostertagi
AATAGCTTGAACATCGGCCACCTAGATGGGTAAGCAGATCCAAAAAACGGGGAAATGAGAGAAAAACGTCTGAAAGAAAATAGAACGAAGAAAAACGTTGTTTGGACTACTTAGACACTCCAGGTCATCTAAGCCTTTGATTAATTTTGGAACATGTGTGGACGAGTGTTGCGTGTGCTTAAGAACGGATATTGATTTTACACGCGACAAATCGATACCCATGCTAAAACACACGCACTATCACTGACATTGATGGCGACGAAATTAGAGCTGCTGTTAAACGCAGTGGTTCTTTCGATCAGTGTTTCAACCTTTACAAATACGTAGACCAATTTTTCGAGTTTTGGGCTACTGTATTACTTTGTAACAGGTATTACAAGGCGTCGCTACAGTACGGCGCATGCATAGAAATCGTTGTTCGACACATCCACGATAAACGTAAATTTGCAGAAAACCTTCAAAAAGGACGCCCTACAGGAGGTGAATCCGCCGAAATACGAAAAAACCGAGGACATGTCAAATTTGACGTTCCTCAACGACGCATCTGTACTACACAATCTACGATCACGTTATGCCGCTATGCTTATCTACGTACGTTTATACTTTCTCACTTACGAGCATACTTTCGGTGACCTTGTCAGCAGCGATTAGCTTTTGTAAAGGTTCAGTAAAGAGATGACAGTTCAGAAATCGATTTTGACATTAGAAGCAATCGACTTTTGGTCGCCCATTTGGGTATTTTTTGATCATGTGTTAGAAAGCACCTCCTTTCGGAGTGAAACAGGGGCTCATGACCCCTTGGGAGGGGGGGACATTAGAAGAGGACATTTAAAAGCCGCTCATAGATAACAATAGGACTGAGCCTGAGAAGGAGAGAGACGCTAGGAAGAATAAAGAATGCTTACGTCTTCCCCAGAATCCTTTCCCTTCTTAAGGCTTGTTGTTAGCCCCAAGTACTGTAAATAGCTCACTCACTCGAACGTCACCCCCCCCCCTGACGACATGAGCGCCCAAATATATATTCATTTTGTAGTCATCACTGTTTATGGGTAACGCAGCGATGAGGGCTAAATGTGTCATCTTATATTCGCTTCACCCGTTTGGGGTTTAAGACACCCGAGCCCTCTTGCTCTGAGATGGATCGACTTGGGGGTGTGGGTGAGAGTTGACGATACGTCATAGTTGCTCAACGTTAGATGTATTATGATCATGATAGTTTCAAAACCGTGAGTTCGGGGTTTAGGGAGGTTCTGAAAGAAGTGTATATAGGACTAAAAAACAAACCGGGCAAAGGTCGGGGCTATCGCAAGAAGCGGGGGAGCATTGTGGTAACAATGCGTTCAAAATCGCGTAAAAAATCCCTTCTTTTTCTATTCAGGACTAAGCCTAAGGCGGAAGTAAAAGGCAGTTTTCATCCTACCCGAAGTTCCTGCACCTCCTGGGGTTCATCTTTTGGAGGATGTCCCCGTTTTTTGCGATACCGCTAGAAAATCCTTAATCGAATCATCAAGTCCGTCTACGGGGCCTAGATTCTGGAGCAAGAGACCCTTAATTGAAACCTTTCTGAACTCCAACTCTCTCCCTTGAATCCTTGATTCTGGATGTTCGAAAAACTGGAGTGAACCCCGAGTCCGACCTTGGGGTCTTATGCCGATAGCTGAGAATCCTCACATAGCTCTGTTCCAAACGATAACCTGTGCAATCGGAGGATTTATTTACAATGCTCGGAGGGCGACGGTAATGAGTGGGTGGAAAACCGTCGTTGTTCTTGAGAAAATCCGCACAGAACAGCTCTGAGCTGTGCTTCGTGTTTGATCAAGAGGGATAGTGTCGACGGATAGAAGAGAGATCGACGAGGATGCTCAAACACTTACGGATTTCTCCCTCGTCAATCGTCGCCCCTTGGCAAACAACAATTTCCGCACAGCAGATTCCAGGAACTTTATCAGAAAAACTGATGTAATCAGTTATCTGAAGAGAAATCAAGTGGAATAAAATCCACATTTCAGTAAGAGAGAAAAAGTAAGAATAAAAACCATCAGAAAGGGTTTACGGTGATAACCCAGGTAAAAGTCTTTTAATGAGAATCGCCAATTCAAGTATAATAGTTGGCGGCGCTATCGCAAGATACGAAGGCCAGGGCTAACCAGATTACTGGGTAAAGCCTAGGCTTGGTTCCGGAGGATGTCCCCTTATCTTGCGGTAGCCCTTGAATGCCTATAGAGCTTTAGGTCTGGCCCCTGGAAATCTGGGTCAGAGAACGGCATCGTCACTGAACTCAGTGTACAACGTGATATACAGGGGGGGGGGGCAAAAAAAAGACATTTTGCCTATGTCGGACTTCGGCTCTTTTTTCTTCGCAGAGATTGCTGTCGTTGACGGGAGTTCCTCAGCAGAGTATTCCCTAAGTGTCCCTCTATAAGTGTACGCAGGCCCTCCTTCACTGCCCTCACCGTCTTCAGAATATGACGTCATCTGTCACCGTCGTCAGGCTCAAGGAGGTCTACCGTAAGAGCTTCAGCCTGAAGCTCTTACGCAATTTCGTGAATCGATTTAATGTTGGATAGTTTTCTAGAGGCATTAGCTACCACTGTGCAAATCCCCTCGGAACTAGCTTTCCAGTAAGGGTCGTTATGGTACACGATCCTTCGAAGACCCCATTGAGATCGACCAGTGCACCATGTTTCCAGGGCTAATTCTTCTGATGCCGTCCACGTACGTGGCCACTATGAAGATTTTCTTATAGAATGGAATGCACTCTTTAATAATAAGTTGGAACCGTTCGGTCTGAGTTGAGTAAAATGTGCTTAAATCCATCTGGAAGTGGAGGCAAAATGTCTTTTTTTTTGCCCCCCCCTGTATATGCAATTTCGCGGGATAGATGGAAGTTATGGGTAGGGCGAGTTGGGGCCACGTTAGCGTGTCCTCCCTGTGGGTCAAAAAAGAACTCCAAAATGCTACCCGTCGTGGTTCCTCCGCGAGAACACTGTTCCACCCCTTCTGTTCTGCCTCTTAGTTGCATACAAAATACAATATAGTGTTCTGCCTGTCAGATTCTGGGAGCGAGGGAAGGGGGGGAGGGGAATTGGATTTCCCGGGGCGCGAATCAATAAATTTGGAAAAGGTCAGGCAGGAAAAGGTACAGATAAAGCCAAGAACAGAAGTGATAATTTGAAAACGTTTCTGTAGGGAGATCCCTTGGAGGAACTTTGAAATGTATGGTGGCATTTGTCCATTCATTCAGCTTGCGGAAATCTGAGAAAATTCGAGAATATGGCGCGTTCCGTTTAGAATGAATATTTCCTTTTCAGGACTATAAAAAGTGTTTACCAGAGAAAGCGAACGAGAAATATGATATAAATAGGAAAAAAAAAAAAAATAAGAAGAAAAAAGTTAATAGAAAATCACACTCTTTCTAAAAGTGACATGTCTTTAAGAAAAACATAGGAAAAAAGGTTAATTAAGAAATAGAAAAATTCAAAGGTGTTATTTTCAGACATACTCGGTCTTTCTGTGTAGGGGATCATCCGTAACAAAAGGCTTCGATCTACAGGATTCTGTCGCCCAAATGTTTATGGGCAAACGAAGGTGAGTGCATACTTTTTATCTAAAAGATGAAAGAATGAAGCTCGTAGCGTTAATCGTCCCTTGTTCGGATGCGCCATGCATTTCACTTCCATTCAGAAATTGCAATAGTACTTGAAAGCGATTTGTTCCATAAAGTGATTGGGGGGGGGGGCAGACGATGTAAGAAAGCGAGTGTTTTCATGCTCTCAGAACAAGTCTGGTAAGAATTACCCGATCATAGAAGGATGGAAGGCCTGGCTGACCTGGGTGGGGTACGATCCTGGATTTGATCCCGATTGTGCACATGATAAGCGGCGCCGTTTAACACCACGCCACTTCTGCCCGTGCTTCATGCTGACTATAAATTTTTATATTATATCACTTTTGTCGGTTAGAGGGCACCAGGGTCGGGTAAGGAGTTACTCTTGACAATGGGTAATACCCCAGTTGCAATCTGATGGGGGCGGAAAAATGATGACTGTGGGGCAAAGATTAGGCACCTGGAAAATGATGACTGTGGGGCAAAGATTAGGCACCCGCAAATATCGATTCCCACGAAGCTCGGACAAGCCTAGTGCCCCATCCGTGATCGAATCCCACGAAGTTTAGATAGAGTCTTCTACTCTTCGGGGTCGGTCAAATGGCGTCAAACATGTCAGGGAGGATGCCAGGGGCATCAGCCGAGGCAAAACATGCTCTCAAACGACCTCACGGTTCTCGATGAAAGTCTACTGCGTGGCGCATTCCTGCAGGGTTGATAGATGCCGACCTTTATAAATATTGGTCCACCATCTGTTAAAGTCCATTTTTAGAACCGAAATGCCACCGCATTTATTCGCCGTTTCTGACGAAGCCTACCGTAATATGCTGCAGAATCACGAGAACCAATCGATGCTTATCACTGGAGAGTCGGGAGCCGGAAAGACGGAAAACACCAAAAAGGTGAGCCAGAGGGTTCAGAGTACGGTAATCGAAAAGAACAGCTCAGAATTCTCGCAGTTTCTGTTAATAATTAATGACCGCATGGTTAAGGTAATTGCTTACTTTGCCGTTGTTGGTGCCTCTCAACAGGAGAAATTTGCCAAGAAAGAAGAGACCACCGAGAAAAAAGTCACTCTTGAAGATCAAATCGTGCAGACAAATCCCGTGCTTGAAGCCTTCGGTCAGTGAATTCAATCGATATGATCAGTAACCGTTCAATCGATACTTATCTGTTACCAGTGAAAGGACGCCATCTGTTTATACTTCGTCGCTCGCCTGGTGTCGCGCGTGGCTTAGAGCGACTTGCCAACGTGACATCACTGATCAATACATATCCTTTCCATTGTAGGTAACGCAAAGACGGTCCGTAACAACAACTCGTCACGATTCGGAAAGTTTATCCGAATTCACTTCTCGAAACAGGGACGTGTGGCATCTTGCGATATCGAACATTGTACGTGCAACTATTGATTTTTTCACAAATATTCAATTTCAAAATAAAAATCGATATTAAGATCTTCTCGAGAAATCGCGTGTGATACGTCAAGCGCCCGGTGAGCGATGTTACCATATCTTCTATCAGCTGTTCTCTGGATTTGTGCCCACACTGTTGAAGGTCAGTTTTGCTGTCGCGTATCGTTGGAAAAATCGATAACGCATCCTTAATTGCAGGATTTGATGTTGGACAAACCTGGTCAAGGATTACTGGTTCGTCGCTCAGGCTGAGCTGAAAATCGACGGTGTCAATGATAAGGTAAAAACTCATGAATCGATAAGATTTACATACTCAACAACAGGGGGGGGGGCTGATATTCCTCGCAAAACTCGAAAAATTTTAAAAATCCTGGAATCCAAAGGGAATCGGGGTTTTTTTTGCTGGGTGCTGTTTTAACACCACGTTTCAGAAGGAGCTGAGTTATGGGCAAAATCTTGGCCCCAAGCGGAGTCGAACCCGCATTTCTTGCTAACCGGGCGATGCGCAACGGTAGCACAATTGCTCGGTAAGCAAGCGATGCGGGTTCGGATCCCGTCTAGGGCAAGATTTTGCCCAACACGGCTTTCTTATCTCTCCGACCACTGTGATCGTATTTCTCTAGATTAGCGTGCCTACTACGGGGCCCATGGGACAGATGCGGTTGCAGTTTTCCATGACTAGACTAGGAGCTATTTCTCACCATTCTAATGACCAAACCGCTTAGCGACCGCACGCGTCTCCGGCCGACATACGCAAATATAATCCTTAGTACACAGTAAGGCCTAGAAAAAAAAGCTAGGGTTCAATATGTGACCAGGAGCAGATTCTTGACAATTTCATGGTGGATACAACTTAAAAAAATCTCAAAGTCTCTTGTAAAACGAATTTCTGCTTTCAGGAAGAGTTCCAACTGACCGATGAAGCCTTCGACATTTTGAAATTCACACCTGTGGAGAAGATGAACTGCTATAAATTGGTGGCCGCAATGATGCATATGGGTAACATGAAGTTCAAGCAGCGTCCTCGTGAGGAACAAGCTGAATGCGATGGCACCGATGGTGAGCAGGACTTTATAAGATATCGTGGTCCTTTTAAAAAGGTGCGTATTAATCCTACAAATATACAAGCCAGGGCATATCATGTGTTGGAGGAATTCTTCTACCTTTTCTTTCTCCCATCTGATACCCTTCTCGTAGCTTCAGGTTCACCGTTCTTTGCCCATTAATTCATTTGAGGACTCCTGTGCGCGTTTCGTGCCTTTATGGTAGCACTACCACAAAAGGCCTCGACTCCTTGCTTCCATTCGGGTTTCGTAAATTTAAGCCAAAGCTTTGCGAGGGTTTCAAGGTAGAAGGTGCTGGAACATATTTGCGGACTTAAAGGCACCATTCCACGAAAGAATGGGGTGTATATTGCCGTGTCTTTTTCTCTCGGTAATAAAAGAAGTTGTGTGATAGGTTACATTAACGAATAAAGCGAAAAAGCTACCTACAATTACACGCGCGCAGGTTATGATGGGCGGTGATTTGCGCCCCCAATTTATTCACCAATGAAGATCTTTTCGATTTTTGCTTTTTCACGTCATCAATGGACTAATGACATATTGATTACGTTCATGTTTTCAAGAGCGAAATAACCCTTACCTCTTCGACGCGGAATGTGCCTTTAGGTCACGGCCTTGTCTACAGATTGTAGGGGGCGTAACCCTTACATGTTCGACGCGGAATGTGCCTTTACGTCACGGACCTGTCCGCAAATTATGCGGGGCCCAACTTTTTGTCGTTGTGAGGCTCGACGAGTGGGGCCCCCGCGAAAATCATCAAATTATCAAACTGATGAGCTTTTCAGAGGCGGAAAAAGCTGCTGCCTATGTATGGTATTGAGCCGGAAGATTTCATCAAGGCTCTCACCAGACCTCGTGTGAAAGTTCGGTAACGAGTGGGTAAACAAAGGACAAAATCTTGAGCAGGTAATGAAGGAAAATTCGAGAAGAAGGAAAATGGAGAGTAATCAATAATTGATCGGTTCAGGTTAACTGGGCAGTTGGCGCCATGGCAAAAGGTCTCTATTCGAGAATTTTCCATTGGTTGGTCAAGAAATGTAATCAGACCCTGGATCAAAAGGGTATTTCTCGTGACTACTTCATCGGTGTGCTTGATATCGCCGGTTTCGAGATCTTCGACGTAAGTTTGACAAGTTCATCGATCCGATTGATTGAAGTTATTGATTGATTTCAGTTCAACTCCTTCGAACAACTTTGGATCAACTTTGTGAATGAGAAACTGCAACAATTTTTCAATCATCACATGTTCGTTCTGGAACAGGAAGAAGTACGCTCGTGAAGGAATCCAATGGACTTTCATCGATTTCGGTCTTGATTTACAAGCTTGTATTGAGCTGATTGAGAAGGTGATTTTTTGGGTTTCTCCCCAAAAAAGCAGTAGTTTTCGGAACAGGAAAGCTGAGAGCGCTAGAAAATTCAGAGAATAGGAAGAGAATGGGCTCAGTATTCGCCTGTTGCAAGCCTTTTTTAAATATTCCGCGAAAGAAAGAACCAATGCGCTATGCTATTTACTACGGGTACATAACGCTAGTTGTTGATACTAGGTGATACCAAGTGGTACAAGGTGATAATGGGAGCGAAGGATAACCTGAGCGATGGTAAGGAGAAAAACCACCCAGCGTGGGTGTTCCCACTCCCCTTTCCCGTCCAGTTGTGACGGCGATGGAGAACGTTGTGAGATCACGGGGCATAATGCGTCAGTAAATGGATCAAACAGCCGTTCACTTCTTGAAAAATCAGCGAGAACGAAATTGAATAGGTGCATTATGGGGAGGGCGGAGCTTACTGGGTGGGCGGAGTTGTTTGAGCGTGGTTTCTCCGTGTGTCGGTAAACCAGATCTATGTGCCGGTGATCTCAGGCGGTAACAATTAAAACGCACCCTGGAAACGTTTCAGTACCACTGTTATGTTGGTGTTTCCCACACAGTACGGTCTTTGGTTCTTCTTATTTCGACGAAGAAACGGGAGGGGGGGCCGTCGCATTCGAGTTCTAGAGAAGTTGATTGGAGAGGCGTTGAGAACCCTGGTGTGTTGAACCGTATGCCCCACCCCCTCTCCACCACCTACCGCTTGAACTCGATTCGAAGAAAGAATGTCGCGAGCTCCATCTGGTGAACCTCTCCTCTCCCTCACGAACCACCGCTGTCACTCCAAAACCGCCCTCCTCCGCAGAATCTCGAATACTTCCCCTCCCGCCCCCCCCCTCCCCATCAAACAGATCACAAAATTAAATCCCAACATTGAAAAAGCCGAAGACAATCAAATCTTACTCCAACATCGCGGTCAAGTGCCGAATAAGATGTGTCTTGAATAAATTAAGAATCGCACAAATGGACAGCGCTCACACCGCCCAGAGGGGCTGGGCATTAGAAGTTTCTCTTGATCTATTTATTGTTCTATATTTTCAGCCACTGGGTATTATCTCGATGTTGGACGAGGAATGTATCGTGCCGAAAGCCACTGATCTGACGTTGGCGCAGAAATTGACCGAACAACATCTTGGCAAAGCATCCAAATTTCGAGAAACCCAAACCGCCAAAGGGCAAACAGGTGAAAGTTAGGAATTTTGTCACTAACTTATATCGCGATGATTGCTCCAACGCCTCATTCCGTTTGTTCCAAGAATGTTCTAGATAAGCCCATTGATCCTCGAGTCCGTGAAAGAGGGGAACCCTACGGGATACTCAGCCTTCTCATTCTCCCCCAATTGCTCTTCCCCACCCTCTCTGTCGTTCCCTAAGCATCCACTCGGGTAGACTCCTTCCAAGCCCAGTGAAACCCCGCGAAGAATCTCGGCCATTCTTTCAATTTCTTTGTAAAGGAAAACTAGAAAATGGGACTTGAGCAAGCATTACGACTAAGCACGATAACGCATCGCCCCCCCTACTTAATGAGTGGACCGCGATATTGTATCGCCGACTTGTCTGAGGAAGATTTTGTTGATTACAGCTAAAAACTCACTTCGCTATCGTCCATATTACGCCGGTACCGTACGGTACAATGTGACGAACTGGTTGGAGAAGAACAAGGATCCTCTGAACGATACCGTAGTACAAGTGATGAAGAACTCGAAAAAGAATGACCTTCTCGTCGAAGTCTGGCAGGACTATCAGACAATGGAGGAGGCCGGGCAAGTTCCGCCACAACGCCTATGTTTTCAGATATCCTTCAAAAAAAAAACCGCAATGACGTTTACCAAACCGCAACAACTTCCTGCTAGCCCGATCACCTGTAGTCTGGAAAATAGAAACATTACGATCCCCTACCTTAGATCTGGTTAAAGTGAGTCACTGCAAATGAATGAATTAGAGCCAAATAGACCAACAATAAAACTTAGCCAGGCTAGGTCCTATGCTCCACTTTCTTCCCCTGGACTTGAGCTATTACCGTCTTTAGGATGAGAAGTGAAGCGCTAACTCGGTCCCCTGCTTTGATCTGTTACAAATGGACCGCCATAAAGATGAATACCGCCATACTTATAAAACTTAACAGCAGAGACGCTCAAGTCTTCACTTTTCCACACTTGAGCAACACTGTTTAAATCGGAAACAATGAAGCACCTAAACGCTCCTGCCTTTAAGGTTAGAAGAATAGACAGCAGTAAAGGCTGACTGGCCATAGATTCGAAGCACTGCCGCTACAAGATCCTCAAGCCCCGTAAACCAATTCTAAAAAATGTCACACCTTCTATCGTTGAAAAAAAATAGCTCTGCTCTTTCCATAGGTGCCACTTCTGGAAAGAAGAAAGTCAAGTCGGGCTCGTTCATTCATCGAACATCGCATCTGTATACGACATCGTTGACCCTAATCGATAAACCATATATTACCATCAAGACATCATCCGCATTCATCGCTTGCATTTATTCCTAAACGAGAAAAAAGGCCTCAGGTTAGTACTTACTGTCTTTCTGTCGTGTACATAAGAGGCATCAAAGTGGGGAGAGAAAGGCGCCGTCTAATCAGGTCGCAGTGCCCACGTGTATCAAATCCCCGCCGGATAAAATTTGATAATGTGTTAATGAGGTTAATGCCCAGCACAAGCCGCTTGGTCACTGAATGCACTCACCTGTAACGAGTAACCTTGAGAGACCGATTGCCGAAAGGTCCCCGAATCGTACGCTATACCACCCCATCTCCGGATTTCGTACAACGCTATGCGCTTCTCGCAGCTGATGAGTCACTTATTGGAAAAGAAGACCCCAAGGTCAGTTGCGTTGAAATTTTTAGGGCCAAAAAATCCACTACTATCGATAGAGACCACCTAGGGCTGGCTGATCGCGTAGTTTGATTCGTGATCACGTAGAATGCAGTTACTTGAATACCAAAACAGAAAAACAAAATCCTACAATTAGATTCTTGTATGAGAAGCCAAGTCATATCTCCGGGCGCCCCTTCCAAAGTTACGTCGCCCTTCAGCCTCGGATGTAGTTGGAAACTCCTGCGTGAACCACTCTGAAAAGCCGTTGAGTTCACATCTGCTCCAGATTATGAACCTCACCGTAGCGCTGACGCGCTCGAAAGCAGGGCCATCCCTTGTACCAAATCCTACGAGGGGCGTCGTATTTGGTATTGCGTTGGGGGGGAGGGGGGTTGTATTGCTGTCTACTTGTGTGCTGATGGAGGTGGCAAGAAAGCTTGTATTAGAGATTTTCAGGGGATCGTGATATGGATGATGCGGTGTTGTATGTTATACCTGAGGGGTGTGGGCCGTTTTCCAATGGGGTTTTGAGGTAAGCAAACCAGCCCTTTTGGCGTTTCTGCTGGGGCCGTATGCTGAATGTTGGGGAGGGGATGGGGTCCCCGACGGTCGACGGACTACTTCAACTCGGTCGGTACGGTAGGAGAGTGATGACGAAGTGGTGCAGCTAGGTCCAGCAGCTCCGCCAAAAGGGCTGGTTTGCTTACCCCAGGACTAAGCCTTGAGAGAGGGAGAGAGCGCAGGTCCGTCCTCTCTTTAAGGCTTAGTCTGAGGCGGTTTTAAGGACCGAGTTGAAGTAGTCCGTCGACCGTCTGGGAACCCATCCCCTTCCAACATTCAGCATACGGTCCCACAGAAACGCCAAAAGGGCTGGTTTGCTTACTTCTGAGGTTTTCTACGATATTACAAGAAACTTCAGACAAAATTACAGTATTTGGTGTTTCCGTTGACCCCCCCCCCCCCGATCAGTCGCCTTTTGCGAAGGGAAGTACGAAGTATGTCGACTGCAGAATCGAATGCCACAGAAACAAGCATAGTGGTGAAGACGGCAGTCTGAGATGATTAGGAGTAGGGGTAGGGGTCGCATGAGAAGCCGATTCCTCCAGTAACCGATTGCCTGATCGAAGTGATGGAGGTCCTATCAAGGCCCCTCCTAAGAAGAGGGGAGTCGTGGAATTTTCGAAATCGGCTCAACGGACGATTACGTTCGAAGAGGCTCAGAGTGTCACCTTTGAGTACCCGACAGGAGACCCGTCGCGCGGCAAGAAGGCAGAGTCGGCGGACGAGTCGCAGCGCGTGATGTGCGATGTAGGACGTACAATGGTACATTCTATTTAACTTGACGCGAAATCCTACAGTACGCGCTGCGACTCGTCCGCTGACTCTGCCTTCTTGCCGCGCGACGGGCCTCCTGTCGGTACCCGTCAGCTTTCCTTCAAAGAAATTGTTGCGTGAGAAAATTGTATCAGTACAGGGACACGGTAGCCATTTGGATGGCTAGAACAGCTTCACCGAAATCTCAACAAAAGCTCATCCTATTCCAGAAAGGTGCCACCGCCATGTTGGCTCGTTTGGTCAAAGAGAAGAAGCTGGCTGAAGAACATTTCCGCGTTGGTCTCACAAAGGTCTTCTTCAAGGTGAGTGGTCCTTGAATTTCAGAAAAGCGTGTTTTCAGCGATCAATTCTTGGTTTTGGCTTACTTCCAAAAAAATTGAGAAGGCTTGGATGAGACTCTTCCATATTTTTTGATTGCTCCTGACCATATTTTCATATGAAACCATTTTTTTGCGCCGAAAATCCACCGGGAAAGAGAATTGCTTGAAGGGCAACAGAAAAGCCGAGAAGTGAATTCTACTGATTTCCTGGGAATGGGGACACTAAAAGTTCTCCGAGGGAAACGAAAGATACGTTCGGGCCGCCAATTTTGGACGGGTTTTCCGACCTTATTCGACCTTAGTTTCATAATTTTGACGTAGTCAATCACATAGTTACTATTCTTCCGAGGGTTGAGATAATGAAGCCACAAGTGCCGCTGCAGACCGCGTGAATGGTCTGGAGCCAAATCCCAGATTGATTCTGGTTCAGGCCAATCATGCTGTTTAGCATTCAGGGTCCAAAAAATGGCGCTAGGGTTGTGTGGGAGGGTAAAACGCTGGCCTATACAGCGCTTTCTTCAACAAGTCATGTTGTATACAAGTCCTATTAAGTTTAAAGGCAAAGTTCGGGCTCAGACCCACCTAATGAGCCCTTAAAGTGGCTAGAAGCGCATGGGACGCAACTGTAAGCGACTCGCCAAAACCCCGCATCGAAATGCGTCACTGAAGCGCTAGGGGCCAAGGACTTTGACACGCTCCTCCTGCCGCGACACGCTCCGCCCACCGCTCGATATTTTGTCTGCGTCGCAATGCTGATCTGCTATGCTCTCTCTTCTCGGATTTCTCTACCGCTCTCCGCGCTCACATTATCTCTCATCTCCCTGCCGGCCTTTTGAACTTCTCCGCAACGTAGAGCAAAAGGCTCGTATTTCCTGTGTATTTCACGTTTTTTTTCCTTTTTTCTCCACTGGCGGTCCACCTCCCACCCCTACATCACATTTGAGTAGAATTACCTCATCAGTTTAAGCTTGAATCTTGCCTTTAAGGTCACACAATTCTGACTGCACCTGAATGTGTGGCGTATCCGTATACAAAAAGGGGTTGATCCATCCTGGAGACTACAGCATTCAAGTTGAAGTGGTCACCGCCCTAGGCGACGTATGCAGAATGTCGGAATCGATCTGATATAAAAGAAAGGAAAACCTTGACAAATTGAATCCTGGAATTTTTTCTCAAAATCCTCCCCCTCCCCCACAGTTTGTACGGACCCATTCATCGGACCGAAGACGGAATTGATCTCAATCGAAGCATTGCAGGCTGGTATTCTTGCTCATCTTGAAGACGTACGTGATATTCGTCTGGCTGAATTGATGACCGGACTTCAAGCTCAAATCCGTTGGTACTATCAAGTGGTTCGTTTCCAACAATTTCTTATCAAATTTTGATTTTTCTTGCTATTAAAAACCATTTCAAGAGATACCTAAGGTAGTGGTAGACAGGGAAGTCTGTAGCAGTTTGCATTGAAAACGGACCGCCCGTTTGGCCGAGTTACCGCGTGCCTGGTAGGAAGCGCGCGCGTAAAAAACTTCAAGAACTTTCGCGATTCTTCTGCTTAGGGCCCTTTCTCAGAGAAAAGCTGGTGCTAATAATTACATCATGTCTGGTAATATTTTTTACAGTGAATTTCTCCAGAAAAATCAATACCTACGCATTTCAGATCGAGAAGAAGCGTCGCATTGCCAAGATCGAAGCGATGAAAGCCATTCAGAGAAATGTCCGCAACTGGGCCATGCTTCGTACGTGGTCTTGGTTCAAGCTGTACGGCAAGGTCAGATAACCTCTCCTTTTAAATATTTATTGATTGATGATTGAAAAATCGATATTGAAGGTGAAACCACTGATTCAATCGGGCAAAATCGAGGAACAATACGAGAAACTGCAAGAGACGGTGGCAAATCTCAAGGAGACACTCGAGAAGGAAGAAGCATTGAAGGCTCAGCTGACTGAAAACGCCGAGCGACTCAAGCGAGAGACGGCTGACTTGTTGGCACAGCTCGAGGCTACTCGTGGAACAAACACGGTGAGTACGGTGTCGTACAGTATCCAGTTGTAGGAGAGGCAGCTGCCAGACTTCGCGAAAAATCGCTAGCGAATCGATTGTTCGCGAAGTCTGGCATCCATTATGGTATCTGGAAGACGATATGGTATCTGGAAGACGTGGGCTATCGAACCAGGCTAACCTCTGTCGAGGATTCTCCGACAGCGGGGGATCGTGTCTGCCTTGGTTGGGGAAGAAGGGGGTCTTATTCGGGAAAACAACAATAGAGAGCAAAAAATAGGCAGTTTCGACGATTAGATACACCCCTCATGGTGATTCAGGAGGAATCGGGGGCCGAGTGGGAGTCATCATGATACCGTCGCCCATCGGAAGATGAGGAATGAGGTCAAGGTGCAAGGTGGGGGGCTCAAGAAGGGGTGGGGGTCGTATATATCATGATGGAGGGAGGGGGTCGTATAAGCCGAAATTTCCTCGATCATGACTCATGCTTGCCTGTCGAATGGCGGTAAACTGCAGATTTTTAATGCAGGTCTCATTGCTTGATCATTCCGGATTTCTTAATGTAAGTGGCTGCCATTTTACTTGATTCATTCTTTTTCATTTTTTTTTTTTTAATTGATCA
Organism: Ostertagia ostertagi; assembly: GCA_036418205.1. Taxonomy (NCBI): domain Eukaryota; kingdom Metazoa; phylum Nematoda; class Chromadorea; order Rhabditida; family Trichostrongylidae; genus Ostertagia; species Ostertagia ostertagi. The sequence goes on from MU882454.1 coordinate 15,825, forward strand.
TTTGAATCCCCTAAATCGATCATTTCTGATGGTGTACACTTTGAACAAGATCATACAGCGGGGTATGTTTTTTTCATCGGGAATCTTTATACGAAGTTTTTTCATAGCGCGTATTGACTTGAGGCAGGGTCAACCCTGCGTTGCGCAAAGAACAACGAGGGGGTCGTATTCAGCCGACCGAAAAGGGAGGGGGTCGTATCCACAACGGGCTGCAAGACGGCTTGAAAAGTGCAGTGTCCGGGAGTGCACTTTCAGCCTCTAATGTTCTCCAGGAGCTCTGCACGCTGTCGGAGAGTCACACAGACATGAGCTCCATGGGAGCATTAAAGCATGCAGAGCACTATAAGTCTCACCATCAGCTTATTATCCTTAATCGACGCTATCCGGACGGCGCTTTTGCTCCGCGGCATAGATCAAGAGTACAATAGACAATAGCCAAAAACTTTGTTACAGTGTAGTGCAAAAACATGGTCTGTCTTCGATGATGAAACATTCCTGAAATCCCGAGGAGAACAAAGTGTAGAGCAGTTCATGGGAAAGTGAAACAAGAGTGCCATATAACAGCACAATACAACTCAATCAGGATACTAACACCTTCTTCAGGAAAACAGAAGACTTCAAAATGCGAGTGCGAACTCTGCCCACAGATAGGTGCACGGCGTATATACCCGAGCAGGCGTTTTCCCATAAAAACGCCTCCTCTGTCAGCGGCCGTAAGCAGACAAACTTTCTGAAGAGAGTTTCGATGCTTTCAAATAAAATCTAAGCGAAACAAAGTGTAGCGAATTTGCTGAATTGAGTTCTAGAGACGCCGTAGGAAAATTGAGGCAGAAGAAGGAATTTCAGGGAAATTTCACAGTTGTTATGAAGTACTCTTCGAGTGGATTCCAACAATCTTTACCGCTTCTCATCACCCCCCCCCCCCCTCCTCTTCCACACATTAATTTCAAAGGAAGTTATGGGCCTTTAAAGACTGCATAGTCGCGGTCCAGGAAAAGGCTTGAAAAAAATCAAGGTGGAAAACGGAACAACGGGACTATTTTTTGAGCGAGTGATTATTTCAAGAAGTTTTAGCACTTATTCGAAAGCTCTAATCCTCTAGTTTCTAATTAGCCTTAGACATCTGCAAAATGTTGAGTATGAAGAAAGTTATTAACGTTTGAATGTCGAAAACTCGCGCCTTCTCAAAAATCGGACCCCAAACCACCCAAGAACGGAACAACGGGACTATTTTTTGAAAAAATGATCGCTGGAAAATTTTCAGGTGCTTGTTCGAAAGCTCTAATCTTCTAGTTTCTAATTAGCCTTAGACATTTGCAAAAAGTTGATTATGAAGAAAGTTATGAATGTTTGAATGTCAAAAACTCGCGTGTGCACAGAAAACGGAACAACGGGACGATTTTTTGAAATATTGAACATCCACAACATTTCAAATACTCCTCAGGAAGAAAACTATTTATATTTTTAAAATTTTGGTGTCCGATTTCATGAAACAGCTTCTGAAAGAAAATATAACCTTCTGAATGGAGGGGTTTGGATTGCAATGTAATTGCTACAAGGTTTAGTTTTTCAGATTATAAGGTAAGGAAAGTTGAGAGATCGAAAAAATCCTGGTGGGTTTCTGAAAGTAGAAATCTTTACGATTAAAATGATGTATTGGTTTACGCAAAAATTTGGAAATTCCTTCTATTTAATGAATAAAACTTCATTTGCCTCGATTCCTCCTCTGAGCGAGACAAAGCGCGCGGATTGACCACGGTCCACCACTTCTCCATGTTGGTGACTGCCATCATTGATGAGCATTGATGAGCATTAAATTATGTGAAAGACATGATAGTTAATATGGGGGGTCGTACCGATACCCCCCGAAAAGGAAGGGGGTCGTAAAAATTTGGGAATTTGCGCAACGCAGGGTTTTGGAAAAACCCTGATTGAGGCTCCCTGGAACACAGTAGCAACCAAGATAGGACCCTACCACAACTAATGATGAACGAGCAGAAGGTAGCGCTGGAAGCAAAATTGGCTGATGCCAATGCTCGTCTGGAAGCCGAAGAAACCACGGCTGTTCAGCTGCAGAAGGAGAAGAAACAAGTAGAAGCGGAATGTGCCGAGCTGAAAAAGCAATGCCAGGTAATCGATATCGATCGATTGAATTATAAGTATCGATTTTCAAATGAAGGAGCGTGCGAGTCAGTCAACGTTTAACTATCTTTTTTTCAATTTGACTATTTCTCGAAGAGACAAAGGAGTGTTAAAGGAGTGACAAAATGGGCTATGGGCTGATTTTTGAGCATATTATCGATTATTTCAGTGCAGTATTCTTAGCCCTGAGTTACAGTCTATTGATTGGTTGAAATTTCAGGATATCGATTTGTCGCTGCGCAAGAGCGAAGCCGAAAAGCTGGCCAAGGAACACCAAATCCGTTCGCTTCAAGATGAAATGCGTCAACAGGATGAGGCCATTTCTAAGCTGCACAAAGGAGCGCAAAAATCAGGAGGAGACCAACAAGTGCGTGAGAGGCCCTGAGAGAATTTTTACCTTTATTCAAAATATGAAGTAAAATCGTCGCCGTTGTCGCCGCAAGTGAAAATACCGTAATCCGGCCACCGCGTGCGGCAGTTCGCGCGACGCGCGGCAGTTCGGCGTGGCGCACTGTGGAGATTCACCCGACCATACTTATTGGGTGATAGAGTTGTATCGAAAATGACTTTGCATCCAAGAATTTCATTGTCTTCATGATTGCTCAGTGAATGGAGTGCCAGAAAAACTGGGTCTAAACCAGTATGGGGGGCATGAGGTGCAACAGTTCGTGCGACTATTACTGATTTTTTCGGAGGAAGTAGCTCTGCGATGGGCTTCGAGGCGAAAGCAAGCTAGTTCATGCACCCCTGAGATTATTTACTTCTCTGTGGAAATTTGAATTACTGTATTAGGCTGCACGAACCATCCTAGCTGCTCTATCTTCCACCTCCACCCCCCCCCCACTTTTATTGGAATAGACCCAAAAATCTGCTGAGGTGAATCATGTAAGGTGTCCTGAAAAGAGGAAGTATAAGGTGCCCTGCAAAAGAGGAAGTATCTAAGGGTATTCTTGAGAAAATAGGGTCACTGAAGATAATATATGAATTATCAAAATTCAAATGAAAATCCAGGAAGCTGAACGAGGACCTTCAAGCAGCCGAAGATCAGAATATGGCGTCGAACAAGCTGAAATCTAAGCTCATGCAGACGTTGGAGGAATCAGAGGCCACCCTGGAACGTGAAAAGCGAAATCGCGCCGACATGGATAAGGTGTTGTTTACTGATCATACTGCCGCTGTTTATTTACTGTTTGCAAACTATTTCATACGCCTTACCGGAAAATTTATTTGATTTTGTACCATTAGCACAGCAAATGTGTCACGAGTAGATAATGATGGTTTTCAGGCGAAGCGAAAGGCTGAAGGCGATTTGAAAATCGCTCAAGAAGAAATGGAAGAGCTGTCAAAGGCGAAAAGTGATGTGGAGAACGGTCTTCGTCGTAAGGAAACTGAACTACATAATCTGAGCATGAAGCTCGAAGACGAGCAGGCAGGTGTCGCCAAACTGCAGAAGTCCATCCAGCAGGACGAGGCCAAGATGAAGGACCTCAACGATCAGCTAGCCGACGAAAAGGTATTCATGGATTTGTATTGGGTTAGGGAACTGGATTATCGTCGAGATCTTATGACTAGCTCGGTCCTTGCCGTAGACCGCAACTAGGGTTAGCTGATAAAAAATCGCGGACTCACCTGCGAACGCTGATTCGCAAAGTTTCCTAACCAGGAAGGTCTTTCAGGGCGTGACAAGCTTTTTGAAAACGGTCTTTTGCATGATATAGGGGCAGATGCGGGAACCACAGAACCATGTTCAATTTTTCCTGAACGGCCCTCTGAATACCAGAAAAGGAGGTCCCTAGTTCGATTCCTCGTGGTAACAAATTTTTGCATTTCGAGTTGACGTGCCAAAATTCGCGCAAAATGGAGTTAGAACCAACCAGAACAATCAGAACTCCATTTTGCGCGAATTTTGGAACGTCAACTCGAAATGCAAAAATTTGTCACCAAGAGGAATCGAACTAGGGACCCCCTTTTCTGGTATTCAGAGGGCCGTTCAGGAAAAATTAAACATGGTTCTGTGGTCCCGCATCTGCCCCTATATCATGCAAAAGACCGTTTTCAAAAAGCTCGTCACGCCCTGAAAGACCTTCCTGGTAAGGAGGAAGAGTTTTCTTCCTGATCTTGCATGCTCAGCACTTTTTTCAGCAGTTCTAGCTAAGCGGGGCCCCCTGAAAAAGATTTTCAAGTGAAATAAAAGTACTATTCAGGAAGGCGCCCTCCCCGCCCCCAACGGGTTTGCAAAAAAGCAAAAAATTCGGTGCTCGCGCCGAGCAACAGGCCGAATACGATGACCTCACCGATCAACTGGACGAGCAGTCTCGCGCCACTGCGGCTCAGATTGAGCTAGGAAAGAAGAAGGTTTGTTACTGTAACTTTACCATTACAGGAGACAAGTTTTATAGGAGCCTTGTGAATATTGGCATAGCCCAGGCATTTCGGTTTCCCTCCTCAGAGGTGGAAGGGATGAGCGGGTCGCTGAGGATATCAGCTCTTTTTTGTCCTTTTTCGTTTGAGACCCTATTTAATAGGATGGGAATAATCCATTTTTGGTCAAAACCAGTAAAGGGAATCATCTCTCCCCGTTATCAAGAGAAATTTGGTCCGAATACTGTAACACGTCAGCTCATCTTTGTCCTGACGGTTTACTGTATCACTTTAGAACCTAGTACTTACGTAGTGCTAAAGGACAACTCAGAGACTTTCTGTAGTCAATCGCGTCCTTTCAAACAATAAACTCAGCCTCCATTGTGCCGATTACCGTAGCTTTGCTCATATTTACCCTTTAGGACATGGAAGTGGCCAAACTTCGACGCGATCTGGAAGAAGCCGGTCTGAAATTCGGTGAGCAGTTGGCCACATTGAAGAAGAAGGGTGCCGACGCTGTGCAGGAGCTGACCGACCAAGTTGAGCAGCTGCAAAAGCAGAAGAACCGTTCCGAGAAGGAAAAGGCACAGACGCAACGCGAATTCGACGAGGCCTCCGCTGCCCTCGACCACGAGGCCAAGGCCCGTGCCGAACAGGAACGCATCGCTAAACAGCATGAGGTACGGTATTTTCCATATGCTACGGTAATAATCCACTGGAATGATTTTAGTGTTCCCCATGGGCGTGGGAAGGTAGGTGAGTAGGGAGGCACGGGAATCCGTGGAGGGGCGGGGCACAAGTTTAATGGCCAATGCATCCGCGGGGCCCAATTCGAGGACACCGCATTATCTTAATGAAGAACTGTGCAATCTACAAAAACGCGCCTTCAATATTGGGTCTGTGCGCTTGTAAAATTCATTCTCTTTCCTCTCATTTCACAATAAAGATTGGGCGGAGCCTGCCTTGGCGTACAGTCGCGTTGCAGCATCTAATCAGTTTCCTTTGTGATTTGCGACAGTTGACGTAGAGTAATTTCGCGAGTAGGAATATTGATAAATAGAAACATTATCTGCCATGACGCGTAGAATTTTTGAAAAAAAATGGTTAGATGTAGCAGGTGTAGTGGCAACAAGTGCTGGAAGAGAGCTGGTCAATCTTCAAGGCCATGGCGCGACTTCATTAGGATAGTGTGTGGGCATTTACAACCCTGTTCGTACATTTTGCTCATCACTATGAATGAGGTCCGTTATGTAGTATCCTCGTGTCTCTGTGAAAGTTGAGGAGCAGTCTCGTCAACTACCTGGCAGAAAGTAGTGGGCGGAGCTATCCACTTTGTGGGAGGAGCACCAACAGAGCGCAATCCGTGCGCGGCCGTTGTTCAGAAATGAATGAAAATTTAAAGAATTTGAAGTGATTGAATCAGGTTCATAGAAACTTGTATTATAGAGGAGATTTCTCAAAGAATTATGACCAAGGTTACAAATAAAAATAGAATTATCGATATCCTATCGTATTCAGGTGCTCCTTCTGGAACTTCGTCTGAAATCCGACGAACAGTCCCGTCAATTGCAAGACTTTGTTTCGGCCAAGGGTCGTCTTTATTCCGAAAACTCGGACTTGGCTCGTCAAGTTGAAGAGCTCGAGGGCAAAATCCAGGCAGCAACACGTCTGAAGCTCCAGTTCTCCAACGAACTCGACCAGACCCGTCGTTTTGCCGAAGAGGAGGGCCGCGAGAGACAGAATCTGAACAGCTTGTCCAAAAACCTTGCCCGTCAACTCGAGCAACTGCGCGAAGCCATCGAAGACGAGGTGGCCGGCAAGGCTGAATCGACCAGACAACTACAGAAAGCCCAAGTCGAATTGGATCAATGGAGAACGAAGTTCGAAACCGAGGGACTCATCGGAGCTGACGAATTTGACGAGGTGAAGAAACGCCAGAATGCCAAGACCACCGAGATTCAGGACTCGCTGGATGCCTGCAACGCCAAGATCGTCGCACTGGAGAACGCCCGCAGTCGGTAAGCGTATAACTAGAGGGTTCTTGCCAGCCAGAGTTGAATGTTGATTCTTCAGACTCACCGCCGAAGCTGACACCAACCGCCTTGAGGCCGAACATCACGCTCAGGCAGTAGCATCACTGGAGAAGAAGCAGAAAGCCTTTGACAAAGTCATTGATGAATGGAAGAAGAAGGTAGATTTCGATTTACAATTAAAATCTAATTTTGTAAAAGCTTTTGCTCATACAGAGCTTTGGAAGTTGCTTGGGGCGGACACGTCTACTATGGCCTTTTAGGTTGATGACCTGTACCTGGAATTGGATAACGCGCTCAAACGTGCTCGCGTCAGCTTCGCTTGTGAAGGACTCACAAACCTCGTGGGCCACCAGTGACGCTCTTTTGATCAGGTCGAGAGGACTAAGAGGAGAACACAAGCTCTCTCTGATGGGTATCACTTGCATGATAAAAGGCGGATTTTTAGAACTCCAGTTATCATGTAGATTCTGAAACTTCATTTCCCTTAGTCTTAAGGTAGCAGGTGTTCCGTCGGTGCAAAATTAGTCCGGAGCCATGCACGATTTTTGGAACGGTAGGCGCGCAAAGTACGCGATAAATTTTGGAAATGATCTCTTCATTTTTTTCTGTTTGACCTTCTTTTTTCGCCTTTCCGAGACAAGAGGGGGGGGGGTGGAGGAGCTTCGGGTAAAATGGAAATTGTCCACACACCAAATTTCCTGCCCCTCCATGGTTTAGTCTATTGACTTTCATAGCGGTTCGTGACGTAGTTACGTACATGGTGCGTCTAGCGTAACCAGAATCGGCATGCCTTTAGCCTAGTTTTGAGCCGAGCAGTTTCGTCTGTCAATATTTGAATTGAAAATTATAATGATTTTGAGTAAAAAGGTGCGAATGTGCGTGGGAAGGGGCATCCTTACGCGGAGAGTCCACACACTTAGCTGCCTCCTTCTAGTCTCCCCTAGGACTGAACCTAAGAAGGACTGGGGCGTCTTAATGATTTCATTTTCCTCAAAGTTGGTCTTCTTCTCCTAGGCTCAGTCTGCATAGCGATGCCCCTCCAAGTACATACACTAGCGCCCAAAAAATCCAGGAAAATCTAAGAACAGCCAAAAGATCTTCGCTGTAATCTGTGGGCACTTATTTTCATGGTGATTCAGGCTCGTGACCTTTCCGATCAGCTCGGCGAAGGCGGCCGTGCCATGCACGAGCTTTCAAAGAAAATGCGTTGTTTCGAAATGGAGAAAGAAGAACTCCAACGAGGACTTGATGAAGCTGAGGTGAGTTTTTCACTAGCTAGTAGTGCTTACCTGGAACCAATAATGTAACAAAACCCTTTTTTACAGGCGGCTCTTGAAGCTGAGGAGAGCAAATCGCTCCGTTGCCAGATCGAAGTCTCCCAAATCCGAGCGGAGATTGAGAAACGTATCGCTGAGAAGGAGGAGGAATTCGAGAACTCGCGTAAGGTTCACCAGCAGACCATCGACAGCATTCAGGTTGGTTTTTGAATCATTTCTAGGTATTTCTTTGTGTCCGGTGGCTAAGGAATTCTGCACTACGGACTTCACAACACAAGCGACGGTGCTCTCCAAGAAAATCTGTTAATTAGTAGTTTATACTTAAAGCTGATAACTGATAAATGATAGCTGTAATAGTGACAATCAACAGAATACAACTGCAATCGGCTAATCATTTCATTGGCAAAAAAACTATTACATTTTGTGAAGATTGCGTCACTTGTGTTGTGAAGTCTACATTAGACAAGCTTCTGGCCGTCGGATAGAAAGGTTTTTCGCAGCGTATCCCCACAGAGTAGCTAATCTCAGCCCTACGATAAGATGTGAGGGCTAAACTATCTGGGCAGTGTTGGAGTAATTGCTCGCCAGGAGCCAGAGCTTGGGTACCCTGGTTACCATGCAAAACTTCGAGTTAACGAATTTTTACATTGCAAACTAGGGTTTCATCCAGCAAGAGGGGGCATAGGGTGCGACATTTGCGATCGCTTACAGAAATTCCATTTTTTGCAAGGGAGGATAGTCTCAGGGTGCGTGAACCATTTCGCTTCTGTTCATTCCCCAGAGCTTCCTTGAACTGGCGAAAAATTTGCAAATCACTTTGAATTGTTATTGATGGTCGCTCGCACAATCCTACTTTTTACCGAAATAAGATCCAAAATTATTCAAAGAAATAGTTGGATTGGGTAAAACAAGTTAACCTAATGATATTGAACTCTCTCCAGGCTACCCTGGAATCAGAGACGAAGTCGAAAGCCGAGTTGTTCCGTGTAAAGAAGAAGCTCGAGGCTGACATCAACGAACTCGAAATCGCTCTTGATCATGCGAATCGCGCCAACGAAGATGCTCAAAAGAACGTCAGGTGAGCCCGCGCATAATTTTAAGTGTGTATCGTTCTATCGACTGTCCTATGAGAAGGAATTAAAAGCTCAATCAAAGCGATTTTTTAACGTTCCGGGGAATCCTTCTCCTTAGATGCTTCTTGCACCGGCTCTGAGTCTTCAAAATTTCGCATTTCTCATTCAACTCACTCTAGGGACCAGAATGTCATAGGGTCTCCCCACTCATCCATCTTTGTGTTTCAGAAGATACATGGACCAGACTCGTGAATTGCAGCAGACCATTGATGAAGAGCAAAAGAGGCGTGAGGAATTCAGGTGATCACAAATTAGTTTATTAATCTGGCCGTAATTTTGTATGTCTATTTTTGAGAGCGTTTACAAGCTCCTTTTTCAATTTTCAATCTTTCAGGGAGCTGTTGTTGAGCTCAGAACGTAAACTTGCTGCTGCCAAGCAGGAACAGGAAGAACTGATCGTCAAGCTGGAAGCTGTGAGTAATTTCGACATTTTGATGACTACTTGAAGATAGAAAACCCATACTATCTGGCACAGCAACTTGCTAATCAGTCCGGGCCCCGTTGGTCGATTTCTCTTGAAAAAAAGATAACCCATTTACCCTGGGGTTTTTTGGTCGCTGTGGTTGTACCTGGTCCCAAGATTGGATGAAGAGGCTCTAGTCAGCAGCAGTTGTGATATTCCCAGACGCAGCGAAATGCGAGGGAGGTCGTATTATGGGGCCCTAGGAAAGAGGCACGTCTATCTGAAGAGAAAAGGAGAAGCGGGGGTTTCAAAAGTTAGGAAACCCTTGCAAAATTTGGAAAGATTTTGTAAATTTTTCGGTTTCAGTTTATATAGAGCCATCCAATTTTTGACCGTACTTTCGCGGCTTGCTTGAAATTGAGGGGGTGGGTCAAGGATCTGTGGTCAGGATGAACGCAGGTTTCAATAATGTTATGGACGCCATTCGTCGTGGAAAGGGTCGATCAGTAGGGACATTCGGGGGGGAGGCAGAGGGATCGTTTGAACTCAAAAAAATTTCCCAACACGACAGTTCGGTCACTAACATAGGCCTTATTAAAGGAATGATTGTCATCCATAGGAGCTGTGGCGCACCAGAGAAATAACTGAGCCGATTTATGAAACTGAGTCTCATTTTTTTATTTCCAGTGAAAAACAAGAAAAACGAAAATAATAAGCAACGAAAAAACGAAAAAGAAAAAAGAAAAGAAATAGAAAAGACTTGGTAAAGGTATATTCCTTTTCAGATTGAACGCGCTCGCCGTGTGGTCGAACAGGCAGTGAAGGAACACCAAGAGCAGAACAACGAGCTCAACTCACAGAACTGTGGTCTCGCAGCCGCGAAGAGCCAACTCGACAACGAGATTGCACTCCTCAAGGTCGGATTTAGCTCGAAATTTGGCCCATCATAGAATTCTTGCTTTTTGAGAACCCTGTAAGGAAATAAAAGGAGACTCAGTTGCTTTCTCAATAGCCCAATTCAGAGCGACATCGCTGAAGCTCAAATGGAACTAGCGGCTTCTGAAGAACGCGGACGTCGCGCCGCCGCCGATGCAGCCAAGATGTCCGAGGATCTCAGAGCAGAGCAGGAACACTCGCTCCAGGTTGAGCGTTACAAGAAGCAGCTTGAGAGTCAAGTGAAGGTGAGTCAGAGAATTTTTTTGGAGAAAATGGTTTAAATCAGGCAGGTGTAGTTATAAGTGCCGTCAATAGAGAACCGTAGCAGTTCAGTGGAATAAATAGACTCATTTTTCGAGGGTTGACGACATACATTTTCATATTCATTCATGTGTTTATACTTATCGTAACGTCTGTCGCAGCGAGGAATGTATGACCGTCTGCGTCCCCTGTCCTCTCGTATTCTTTCTATGTCTCAGAGTGAACCGAGAGGCGCCAGACTTCTAAGCATCAGACATAGACGTGAATGGCGAATCACATGAGCATCTGGGAAGTCTCATATGCCTTGGCTTTTTCGGATTTAGGCTAGAGAAGTGTTCAAAAATTCATGAACTATAGTCTACGGCAAAAAATTGGCCGATATTCCATGAAGATCGCACAGACAAAGTGTGGTTGATTACCTTGAGATTTGACTTAAAGGGACAGACCACGATCAACACTGGGCTGGAGGCCTGGCTGGAGGAAAGCAGTCCGCAAGCACTCAGCGTTTACCGACGCAGCCGCATGGAATTGTCAGGCAGTGTCGCTAATGCTTATGGATATAGCCACCCAGAACTCCGCCCAGGAATGGACGTCATAGGTCGCGCCTGCTCGTATCCTTGCTCACTCTCCTTTGATTCTTTTCTCTCTCCTCGGCGGTTTCCGTCCTCCTTGGACTCTTGACAAGAGCCCTTATTTTTGGTTTCCAGCGCTTTTTCTCTTCTTTTTCATTCCCATTTGTCCATTTCGCACCTCTACTATGATTTCAGAGCCAAATTACGTTATCATTTACCAAGAATTTCCTTTATATCAATTTAGCCCAATTCAGGATATGCAAGAGCGTGCCGACATCGCCGAAGCGGCGGTGATGAAGGGCGGTGCCAAGGAGATCATGAAGGCTGAGGCTCGTCTGAAGGCGCTCCAAGGCGATCTGGAGACCGAAGACACGCCGCGCGACGGAAGCGGCGAAATCGCTTGCCCGAGCTGATCGCCGAGTCCGCGAACTCGACTTCCAGGTTAGTAGACGGGCGATTTCCATGGTAAAAATCGAAGATCTCATCAAAACCTCTAAAATACTTCCAGAACCTAATCTTTCCTTCATCTTACTCATTTATTGATTGGCAGGACGATTGATCCACATTAATCGATAATCATCCTAGGTTAACGAAGATAAGAAGAACTACGATAAGCTGCAAGAGCTTGTTGAAAAGCTCTCCGGCAAGTTAAAAATGCAAAAGAAGCAACTCGAAGAAGCGGTAAGTCCTACAGTAACATCGACGAATTCCAGCAAAAATCAATAATTTTCCGTTCAGGAAGAGCAGGCCAACCATCATCTGGCCAAATACCGTACCGTACAGATGGCGTTGGAAACGGCCGAAGAACGTGCGGACAGCGCCGAGCAGTGCCTCGTACGAATTCGATCCCGCACACGGGCTGTTGTCGAACAAAAATAGAGATCGATAATCATACATATGAATTATACAAATAAATCTACAGTGTTTCTACTAGTTCAGTTACAAATTTTCGTTTCCTCGTTGATTACTGTAGCTATGGTTACTGTAGCGCTTGCTGTGTAGTTAAAATAAATTTGTGAGCGTTTTGTGGCGTTAATCAGCATCGTTTTGTGAATTTCTTTCAATATTTCCCTTATAGGGTCTTGTAGTTATTACGGCACGCTCTCCTCTCACCAACCACCCCGAATCACAGCCCAATTGACCATTGCTGGAGCGAATTGATGGGTTTACTGGCACAAGTCCACAAATACTGGAAGCTACAGAATCCAACCGCTTTTGTTAGGAACGGTAAGTTGCCCAAGGTTTTTCTATCTTGTTTCATTGACTAATTAATACCCCTTCCCTCCAAATGTCTATCGCAACCTAGCTCACCCGGTCGTGTTTTGCCCTGGAATAGCTCGGCCTGTCCCTGGAACTTTTTTTCTTGCTTTTGAAACCCCATATCTTTCGCTCCTTTGTGCATATGGATTCTAGCGTGGCGTTCAAGGCCTGTCACTCAGATAGATTGTAAATCCCTTCATCTCTCGACTCGTCGACATTCCTGCTATCATATCCCGCAGTAATCCTTTTAGGGTCCCACGAGGGTTGTGTCGGTTCGGTTAGCGTTACCCTATGGGACGAGAAAAACAGCATGTGGAATAGGAACAAGGGTATCCGGGGGTAGAAATTGAGAAAAAGATGGTTTTCCCATTCACCGGTGAACTTTAGGTCTTAAGGTACTTAGGTAGCCCAGTCTCGTCCAGTCATTCTGCCTACCATTTACATTTACATTTACATTTATTTCCGTTATTCATCTGACATAAACAGAGAAACGGGCCATGATCTGGAACCATTCAGAAGTCGTCACCGTGTTCT
>MU882455.1:0-17658 GCA_036418205.1 Ostertagia ostertagi
TGACGCGGATACAGCTGACGGTTCCATTGTACGTCTCCCGCAACAGCCTCACAATTTTGTCCGGAACATGTTCACACTCTAGGGCTTTCCATAGCGCTGGCCAGTGGACGCTATCGAATGCAGCTCTGAAATCTATGAAAACAACCACAACCCTTTTGCCGCAACGAATACGTTCTTCCAGTAGTTGCCTCAGCGCGAAGATCTGGTCACTGCACCCACGGCCAGGGCAAAAACCCGCTTGCTCCGGTCGGCATAAGCTTCTTCGATGAAGCTGAAGTCTTGCGTTGATGATCTTTGTGAAAACCTTCCCGACGACTGACAGGAGTGATATGCCGCGATAGTTCTTGCATTCCGTTATGTCGCCTTTCTTGTGTATTGGCACGATGATGGAGCGTTTCCACGTCGTAGGAACAACCTCCGTCTGCCAGACGCGACACATAAGACGGTGGAGCCGTTGTACCAATACTTCTCCTCCTGCCTTAATCGCTTCTGCTGTGACATTGTCTACACCAGCCGCTTTCCTGTTCTTCAGCGACATCACCGCCGCCCTCACTTCCTCCATACTTGGCGCCGCCTCGTGTGTTGGTTCCTGTGGCTCTCTATCGGTACTGGCTCTGGAAACGGTTCTGTGGGCAGTTCGTGGCTGTACAGCTCTATGAAGAACTCTCTCCATCTCTGTAAGCGTTCCCTCTCTGACTTCACGAGTTTGCCACTTGCGTCTTTGATGAAGGTTCCGCATGCTCTGGTTTTGCCGCACAGTCTTCTCAGAATTTGATACGGCATGCGATACTCGTGTTTGGATGCCGATTCTTCGAGCTCCTCCGCTACTGCGTTCCAGTAGGCCTCCCTTTCTGTTTTTAGTCTCTTGCGGAGCTCCTTACTGAGTAGCTGATACGTAGTGCCATTCGTCAGCTTCACCTTCCTCCTTTTGTCAACCAACTGCAATGTTTCGTCCGAGATCCATGGTTTAGTCCGTCGGCGCAAAACTGGGCACAGTTGTGTAGCACATTCGGTAATGACTTTTGCAGTCTGCCGTTCTTCCTCGTCCACCGTTCCCACTTCCGTGAACGCAGCAAACTGATTTGACAGTGCAATTTGGAAGCCTTGCTTCACCTCCAGCTTCAAAAGTTGCTCCCAGTCTACTTTCGGTTGGCGTTTACCTCGCTTAGCACACTGTAGGCGGAGCTGCACGACTGCTCGTAGTAGGTAGTGATCTGATCCGCAATCCGGTCTCTCAGTTGCCGACTCTTGCAGATGACATGTATCGAGAATTGATTAGTACATAGTCCAGGACTGCTGAATCGTGACCAGATGGATTTCTCCATGTCAGCTGATGCTTTCGTGCATGCTGGTATAGGCTATTGCCGATGACCAGATCATTGAACGTGGCAAACGAAAGCAGCCGCAAACCATTGTTGTTCATTTCTCCTACGCCAAATCGGCCCATCACAGGTTCCCATCCGGTTCTGTCGGCGCCAGTTCTAGCGTTCAGATCGCCTGTGACGATAACGAGATCTCTTCTGGGAATGCTGTCCAGCACGTCTTGGAGCTGCATATAGAATTCGTCCTTCATACCGTCGTCGCTCGGTTCCGTCGGAGCGTATACGCTCACTATGTGCGACTTGACGGTTCCGCCCAAAGTGATCACTGCTATTCTCGGCGAGATGGGTTGAAACGACACGACGCATTTTGATGCGTGGCTATTGAGCATGAACCCAACACCATCACGATGTTCTTGACCGCCAGAGTAGTACAGTGTCATCCAATCGTCCGTAGCAGGAACCTGCACTCTTGTCGTTCCACAGCCGCTGATCCTCAGTTCGGATAAAGCTGCAACAGTAACCCGGCACTTGCTCAACTCCCTTGCGATGATTTCTTTCTGACCGCAGTGAAAGGCGGTCCGCACGTTCCACGATCCAAGTCGCAGTTTCGACTTAGGTGTAAGGAGTCGTGGGATTTCCTTTTTTTGGCCAGTCAATGTCTTTCCACCAATACCCTGGCTCCTCGGTATTGGCGCATCGGCTCCCCCGGATGCGGTAGCTTTGTCGTTATTGCTATAATGACACTCCATGGTTTCTTACCTAGTTTTACAGCCCGTCGGTAGCGGGCCAACCCTCCTCCTTTCCCAGACGGGCTTGGGACCGTCCATGGCGGAGTTCCTTCACTGTCGTAGACTAACGGTCACTTGTCTGTAAGGATTATATGGAAAACTTGGCCGCAGGTGAGCGCTTCTTCCGTGGTGTGACCCCAAACATCACCCCTTGTCATGCCTTTGCCCCCTATTACGTGACAAGTCCCATTTTTAGAGGAATGTTCTGTAGAAAGCTGTAAAGGAAGCGAAGAATTTCCTTCACTGTCGTAGACTATGGTCACTTGTCTGTAGGAATTATGTGTGAAGGGAAACGACCGAGGTCGCAAGAGTAAGCGTTCCTTCCGTGGTGTGGCCCCAAACATGCCTCCTCGTCATGCCCTTGTGGAATGTTCAGATTTTTTGCATTTCCAGATGAACTCGCAGACCTGAAATGTGCCCCGTTAGCTTTCCCGTGAAAAATGCTATCGAATGATATGCATTACTTCCCCAGTTGAAACTTTGGTTTTTCACCGTTTTCAGCCTTCCCCTATTGCCGGATCACTATCCCACGATTACTGCCCCAAAATCTCAAAGTTTCATTTTTCGTCGAAACTTTGTCTATTGGGGTAATTCGATGCCCTGATTACGAATATGACATTCATTTTTGATGCTGGTGTCATTTGGCGCCATTTGGCGCCGTTTGGCGCCAATTTGGCGCCACGGCTGTTTTCACCAAATCTGCTGAAACTTCGTCATTTGGGGTTATTTGGGGTCCTGATTACGAAAACGACACCGTTTTTAGCGCTGGCGCCATTTGGCGCCGTTTGGCGCCAATTTGGCGCCACAGCTGTTTTCACCAAATCTGCTGAAACTTCGTCATTTGGGGTTATTTGGGCCGAGCGTGCCGCACTGGACCATCGAACGAGACCAGGGTCTACGTTCATGCCCGAAAGGATTCCTTTTTCGAGAACTGTAACTTTCCTGAGTCAACGGTGTTCGCACTGCCCTATTTCTGGCTGCGCGACATGGGCAAGGTGAAGGACAAGGAATACGAGCTCAATGTGCCACACCAGTTCAATTCAGTGGGAGCGGTTCTTCCGCGGCGAATGTGTGGGGCACTTCAGGAGGAACCCGCCGATCATCGGAAGGTTTGGGTGCGAGGGGGAAACTGACGAAACACTGGTTATCAAACGTAAATACAACCGCCGACGTTGGGTACGCAGGCACAAGTGGCTGTTTGGAGGCATTGAAAGAGGAAGTGGACTCCTTCGGATGGTCCGGAAGGAAAGACGTTTCAACTCTACTGCGGCTCATCATGAAGTAGTACATCGAGCACGGTACTACCATCCTCAGTGGCAGCTGGAGAGCTTACAGTCGAATTGCTGCTCCCCAACGCATACAGGCATCTCCAGTGAAAACGTGAAATATGCTTCTGGCTTAGCTCACAGTTTTCCACGGTCTGGCTCCTTCCTGTCGTGGGAAAGTCTCCGATTCGATGACCTTTCCCACGGTCTGGCTCCTTCCTATCGTAGGAAAGTCTGATTCGGCGACCTTTCCCACGGTCTGACTCCTTCCTGTCGTGGGAAAGTCTCCGATTCGATGACCTTTTCCACGGTCCTGACAGTCGGCGCTCTGACGCCGCCGGCGGGGCTTGACAGTCCGGCGCTCTGGAAAGGTGCCGAAAGAGACCTCTACTGTGAGTGTTGTTTGTGAACCACATGGGACCGTGGGTCAAGACGAAGGTTATATTCGCAATCGGATATCAAATACCCAATGACGAGTTTCCTCAGAGCTGTGAAATCAGCGTAGGCGCCACTGGCGCAAACGCGCCAAATGGCGGCGCTTTCGCTAAAACGGATGACGTTTTGTAATCGGACCCAACTAACCCATGAGAGATTCGGCAGTTTTGGTGAACAGCGTGGCGCAAGTTAGCGCACGGCGCAAATGGGCAAGGACACAGCATCAAAATGTCATATTCGTAATCAGGGCATCGAATTACCCCAATAGACAAAGTTTCGACGAAAAATGAAACTTTGAGATTTTGGGGCAGTAATCGTGGGATAGTGATCCGGCAATAGGGGAAGGCTGAAAACGGTGAAAAACCAAAGTTTCAACTGGGGAAGTAATGCATATCATTCGATAGCATTTTTCACGGGAAAGCTAACGGGGCACATTTCAGGTCTGCGAGTTCATCTGGAAATGCAAAAAATCTGAACATTCCACAAGGGCATGACGAGGAGGCATGTTTGGGGCCACACCACGGAAGGAACGCTTACTTGCGACTACATACTTCGTGCATAGTCTATGCCCCGACCATAGTCTACGACAGTGAAAGGAAATTCTTCGCTTCCTTTACAGCTTTCTACAGAAAACATTCCTCTAAAAATGGGACTTGTCACGTAATAGGGGGCAAAGGCATGACAAGGGGTGATGTTTGGGGTCACACCACGGAAGAAGCGCTCACCTGCGGCCAAGGTTTCCATATAATCCTTACAGACAAGTGACCGTTGTCTACGACAGTGAAGGAATTTGTTCGCT
Source organism: Ostertagia ostertagi (assembly GCA_036418205.1). Lineage (NCBI taxonomy): Eukaryota > Metazoa > Nematoda > Chromadorea > Rhabditida > Trichostrongylidae > Ostertagia > Ostertagia ostertagi. Next base: position 4,610 of record MU882455.1, read on the forward strand.
GGTTAACGCTTCTGCACATGTCTCCGAAATGGAATGTACATGGTAGGCCCCTAGCTGCTGAGCTGCTTCAACGCATTCCACGTGACTATCCAGGTGTAGATTGAGAAGGCAGAAGGGAACACGTAAGATAGTAAGCGCTTGAACGAATGGAATATTCAGAAGTGCGGAAAATTACTGGCTCTATCTTCATAGGCTAAGTGGGATAGAGAGAGTACGTGGAGCGCAATTGGGGCTAAGGTTTGGGAAAGGCCCTTGCTGTGGGGGAGCTGGAGAGGTTGCCGCATAGACGGCCGAACATAATACCTACTATGCGGAACTACTTTTGAGATGACCGTGTGCCATGGCGCGCATGTCCGGAAATCAAGCGTTATGAAAATAACCAGCATCTTGTAGCGCTTGAAGAGCTGAGTTGCACGGGGGAAACAGCCAACGGGACAAGGTTTTGTCTGTTTCTGGAATACGTCGACTCTGAGCCGAGTTATTAAAGAAATTCGACGAATTACGAGATGAACTTTGCATCATTTTCTATCTTTTGGGTGGGTCGGCCATTGTTCGCTGGCATTGACTCAGACAAAAGGGAGATGGTTGTTGAACGCAGGTAATTCGGTTAAACACCTCCGATGGATGACATTTTTCATCTAGTTGGCTGATCAAAGTCTCTCACATCGTCTAAACGTCGGCGGGACAGGGTGCTTGAGGGGGTTCGATGAGATACTAAGAAGAAGAAACACCGCGTGTTGGGCGAGAATGCGCTTTCTCGGTGTCTATGCGCAATAGGTCCGCTCCTTCTCGATATTTTCCAAAAATTTGGTCTAAACGGTGGGACCACGCAACACCCAAAAAGATTGGTTCTGTAATCAGTAATGTGGAACTTTAGGTCTTGGGTCTTTGTTCACCGCTCTTGAAGCGTGAGTGAATCTATTTGTTCAGCCCAGAGATTTCACACCGAGTTTGGGAAACTTTAACTGTCTACTTTGGAAACCGTGAATGGGTTGGATCCAGATTGTTACTGCGAAAAATTGCTGTCAAATGACGAACTCGATCTCTTTCATGGGTCTCTCTCACTGAAAGATCTCGAGCCGGTTGGTGGCGAGGCTACGTGGCGCGACCCCAGGTGGCGGATAGGGGGTAAATCGCGGACCAAAAGCCACCATGTACTTGCCCTGAGACGCAGGTGGATTCAGGGGATGGACTCCCTGTTTCTGTAGTGCTGTGTTGATTCATACCAGCTGTCTCCACTCAGGCGCATCCATGCATGCTTGCGTGTGTGGTGCGCTCTGTGTGTGTGCGGTTGGTATCCTGCATGTCGGCACAGCCAAAAGCTTGCATTCAAGTGACTGGGAAGTACATGGGAGGCGATTCGGGGCCGCCTCCAAAAACTAAGCCCCTTGTTCCGCTCCAGGATAGCGTGGCTAACTACCTGGAGGTCTATCCTAGCCCACACGACAGAGCCTGGCAAGCTACTCGTGTGCCTTCAATATGCCGAAAACAGCAATATGGATGGGCCTCAAACCTGAGGGAGCCCCCAATACGGCAGCGTTGGGTAGGACCGCTCGGGAGAGGCTGCTAGAATCTCAGGGCCCGGATAGGCTGCCTAAACGAAGAAGGACTAAGATGGCGATCTGTACTTTCAACGCACGAACGCTTGCATCCGAAGCTCACATCGAAGATCTGATGATGCAGGCCAGGAAGATCAAGTACGACGTCATCGGACTGACCGAGACGAGAAGGCACCGCCCGCTACACGCCGTTTTCGATACTGGAGAAGAACTGTTCCTTGGAACATGCGACAGCAGAGGCGTTGGCGGTGTGGGTGTCCTCGTCAACACGCACTTGGCCATAAACATCGATTCGTACGAAAGCCTTACGACCCGAATCGGACGTTTGAGATCCAGCTACGACGAAGAAGAACACGAAGCATTCTATATGGAATTGGAGAAGTTCTACAGGGAAGATCATACCTTCTTCAAGGTCATCGTCGGCGACTTCAACGCTAAGATTGGCCCAAGAAGAACGGCTGAAGAACTTCACATCGGTACTCACGGAATGGAATGGAATGAGCAGGGTGAGAGACTGTCGGAGTTTATCATGTCGACCAACACCATCCATGGTAACTCACAGTTCCAAAAGCCCCCTCACCTTCGTTGGACTTGTTCCATAACGAGATAGACCACATCATCTTCAATCGAAGGTTTTGCCTGACCGACGTCGCTGTTGTTCCAAAGTTCTACACGGGATCGGACCATCGTCTCCTCCGCGCAAGATTCCACTTCTCGATGCGTGTTGAGAGAGCAGCAAAGTTCAGGAAGCGAAGCCCCAGGACAGTCATCAACTGGGACCACTTCGCTTCCCTCGTCAGCTTATGGGAGGATTCCGTCATCGAAAACATCGACGAGGAGTACTATCGGCTCGTTGAACATCTTCACGATTGTGGCAGGAAGGCAGAGAAGTCACCAAGGGACGTCTGTCTCCGGAAACTCTCGAACTGATACGCCAGCGTGGAGCCGCACGAGCTGCAGGCAATCACCGACTCACGTCCGAGCTTGCGAAGCTATGCAGAGAGGCGATAAAGGAAGATCTCAAGGAGCGAAGAGCAGCAGTATTAGCTGAAGCAGCAGAGGCTGGGAGGAGCATCCGCAATGCCCGCCGAAGCTTTGCCAGCTACAAGACCAAGATGACCTGCCTCCGACGTCCAGATGGAACAGTTACTGCATCCCGAAGGGCAATGGAGAAAGTCATCCACGACTTCTACTCGGATCTCTTCGATAGCCATGTCCATCTGCCTACTTATCAACTGCAACAGGATGGATACGTCGTCCCTCAGTTCTCTCTTCCGAAGTCCGACACGCCATCAAGTCGGTGAAGAATCGTACAGCACCCGGTCTCGACAGGGTTAAACCGGAACATCTGAAGAACGCACCGCCAGTTATCATCAAAACTCTGGCTCGACTCTTCACGCGCTACCTGTCGGAATGCAAGGTACCCACTCCGTGGAAAACCAGCAGGACCGTGTTGCTGTACAAGAAGGGAGACTTGGACGACATTGGCAACTATCGCCCAATCTGCCTGCTGTCTGTAATCTACAAGCTATTCACTCGAGTCATCCTTAACAGGATCGGCAGAATACTAGATGAAGGACAGCCATGCGAGCAAGCAGGGTTCCGAAGAGGGTTCATCGACTTGAAGAAGGCCTTCGACTCTGTGGAGACAGAAGCGGTCATCGAAGCCTTGGGCAACCAGGGCGTCCCTACTCAGTACATCAAGATTCTTCGTGAGCTCTACAGCAACTTTACGACCAGGATCTCACCATTCTACAAGGAGGTCATCATCGACGTCAAGAGAGGGGTTCCGACAGGGCGACACCATCTCGCCCAAACTCTTCAGCGCCGCTCTCGAGAACGTCATGCGTCAACTGGAATGGGAAGTGAAGGTCGACGGCCGGCAACTACACCACCTTCGTTTTGCTGACGACATCGTTCTTATAACGCCGAACATCGAGCAAGCGGAGCGAATGCTGGCTGATTTCGACTGCGCCTGTGGTAAGGTTGGTCTACAGCTGAACCTAACGAAGACGATGTTTATGAGAAACGGATTGGTTCCTGATGCCCCATTCACGCTCAACGGAACGAACATCACCGAATGCTCCAGCTACGTGTACCTAGGTCGGGAAATCAATATGATGAACGACCTAGCTCCAGAGCTGAGCAGGAGGAAACGAGCGGCTTGGGGAGCATACAAGAACATCGAGGGAGTAGTGAAGAAGACGAAGAACATCCGGCTCCGTGCCCACCTCTTCGATTCCGCTGTCCTTCCTGCCCTAACCTACGCCTCAGAGACTTGGACTCTGCGCAGGCAGGACGAGCATGCGGTCAGCGTTATCCAACGCGCTGTCGAGAGGACGATGCTAGGAGTAACCCTATACACGCAAGTGCAGAGGGGAATCCGGAGTGCCGAACTACGCCAACGATCGAAGATCAGGGACGCTGCCGTTTTCGCCAAGGAATCGAAGATAAGGTGGGCCGGACACGTCATGCGATTTTGCGATGACCGTTGGACCAGAGCGGTTACCGACTGGATCCCTCGGGACGTCAAACGAACACCTGGACGACCGCCGGCCCGATGGTCAGACTTCTTCACGAAAGCTCTGAACGAAAGGAATGATGGACTTCGTGTCCCTCGAGCAAGGAGGATCCACTGGACCACCCTAGCACGCGACAGGGACGAATGGAGACGTTGCTGGCGCCCGCTCGAGCAAATCGACGATCAACGGGACGACAGGTGATACAGGTGATACGCATTTATTCTTAGTTCCTACCTACAAATTTCCCAAAAACTATTAGGTTGTCCCATAATTAGTGAATCACTTCTGGGGATTTTTCAATTTTAATTTTTTTTCTTTTCATATATGAAGTGTTTGCTCATCTAGTCATACACCTTTGTTATCTACAAACTATTGCCTATACATGGAAATTTAGACACTGTCCTTTCTCTAGAATTCCAGGAGTTATTGATCAAAGAAAATCGGAAGTCGGCTTTGAGGTCATGTCAGTCCAGCGCACGGTCCCTTCTGTGCTGCCGGACATACAGGTCCGACAGGGGTGGTTGGGCTTTTGCTGTCAGAAACTCCCGAATCATTTAAGCTAGGCTGCTGCTCCTTGTGATTTTGCTAGCACACGTCACCCACTTCACAACACTGATGAATACGCAGGATGATCACTGAGAGGCAGTGTGGGAAACCAGAGGGAACATGGCGATTCCATATCGTGTTTGGGCAAAGATTCCAGAAAAATTGTAGTTTAAGCCTCTGAAGGCAACATGTGAACGGGCTGACTAATTGCTGGCAAAACGCCTTCAAGATTTTCATGCCTTCAAGAAGAAGATTGGAATTTATATAGCAATGAATGTAAAGTGATTCACTAATTATGGGAAACCTAATAGGATTTGGAGATGTTTTTGAAAAGGGCTCTACACAAATTGTGACACATGCAAATGCGAATCTGAATATTATCACGGAAATCCAGTTTGAGAAAGCAAAAATTTTTATCCTCATTTTTTCGAAAATACCCGACTTGCCTATGACGCAAAATCATAGTTCCACCACATGTTTCTCTGCTGCATTTTGCTTTTACCCAATCAAATTTTGAAATTATTACCCACTCAAGTCCCTTAGCTTATAGCAAAGGCAAAACCGCTGTCGAACTTCCGTAAAAGGAAAACCCTAGCAAAAGAGACGCAGGAGTTGTTGAAGTGTCAGCTCACGCTAGAATTTGTCGGGGTGGCTTCATAACGAACAAGTTTCTCAAGGATGCTACAGGATATGATTCTGGGAAGAACCCTGATTACTATCCGACCGAGATAAGCGCCGTATCGTGAGAAAATAATACGACTTTATCCAGACGGGTACGGAAATCAAAACTTCTTCAAAAGTTAGTGTCTCAATGGAAGCAGTTTCACGTGTTTTACAACACGCTCGTGACAGTCCATGTCTGGAGGATAAGAAATACGCTTTCAGTGAGAAGAAATCAGAGAGAGAAAACGAGCCATTTTTCTTTGAAAGCTCAGCCAGTTCGAGTGAAGCGGTGGCATTCTTCCATTTGAGACTTTTGATTTGCGTCTCTCTCTTTCTCTCAACGTTTTTCCTTCTCAGATCGGTTTTCTCTACTTCGTAGCACACACGTATAGAGAAGAAAGTGATTAGGAGGATGGTCAGAGGTTCCAAAATATCACAGATAAAAATGTGTCCGACGCGTTGGGCTGGTCGTGTCCTCACTTCGCTCTACTTAGCAAAACTTTTTGAGAAAAATGGCTCGTTTTTCTCTCTGATTTCTTCTCACTGAAAGCGTATTTCTTATCCTCCAGACATGGACTGTCACGAGCGTGTTGTAAAACACGTGAAACTGCTTCCATTGAGACACTAACTTTTGAAGAAGTTTTGATTTCCGTACCCGTCTGGATAAAGTCGTATTATTTTCTCACGATACGGCGCTTATCTCGGTCGGATAGTAATCAGGGTTCTTCCCAGAATCATATCCTGTAGCATCCTTGAGAAATTTGTTCGTTATGAAGTCACCCCGACAAATTCCAGCGTGAGCTGACACTTCAACAATTCCTGCGTCTCTTTTGCTAGGATTTTCCTTTTACGGAAGTTCGACAGCGGTTTTGCCTTTGCTATAAGCTAAGGACTTGAGTGGGTAATAATTTCAAAATTTGATTGGGTAAAAGCAAAATGCAGCAGAGAAACATGTGGTGGAACTATGATTTTGCGTCATAGGCAAGTCGGGTATTTTCGAAAAAATGAGGATAAAAATTTTGCTTTCTCAAACTGGATTTCCGTGATAATATTCAGATTTGCATGTGTCACAATTTGTCTGTAGAGCCCTTTTCAAAAACATCTCCAAATTCTAGTTTTTGGGAAATTTGTAGGTGGAACTAAGATTATGCGTCGCAGTGTAGGTGATGACCGAACTCGAAATTTTTGCCGTTGGCGCGAGCTCCTCTTATTGTGCGGGAGGTTCTGCCCAACTGTTATGTAATTTGAACTTCTTGACCCATGACCCATCAATCCAACCCTTGACCCCAACTCCGTATGTGGTTCTTGTGGTAGTGCCCAATTTCGTGACAGCCACACACAGGCATAGCGCTTTGTGCAGGGTGGCCACAATTCACGGCAATGATATGAAGTGCTCATGGAAAATCTGCACAACTAAAAAGGGCAAGGCAAAAACATATTCGTTGAAGGATAATAAACAAAAAACCACATTTCTCTCCCAAGTAGTCACTATCCTCTTCAGAAAAGGAACGAGGACTTCCAGGGAATGAGCTGATCGTGGCGTGTTAATAAGTGCCTCACGTGCGTTGCAGATGTTATGAAGCGCTTCCCTGATCCACTGACGTCTCCATATTATTGGCAGCAGGTGCTCGACTTCACCACACTTTGTACAGCGTAAACTATTAGATTTTAGAGGGGAAATTTGAGTGGTCACTATCCAAACTTCGCCCAAAATTTGCCGTGTGCAGGGTTCTGCAAGGATGTTCAGTGTTGTTGTTATTTCTTCTAAAGCTTCCCTTGTTCAGGGAATCATTTGAGCATAAAAAAGTTTAAGATGTTTCTTGCTCTTCTATTTTATGCCTTGTGAAAAAAAGGAAGGGGGTCTTGATTTTCATTGTGATCGCCGCGAAAACCATCTGTGTTTCCGGATTCGGTTATGTCTGAGATATTGAGCTTTGGGTTGTATGAAATGTAGTTTTTTCGTTCTACTTATTCAAGAGTAACTCGACTGTGAACGCTTTATCGTTCAATGAAAAAATCGCTACACAGAATTGAGGCAACGTCTGCGTCCAACTCACTTTCTTTTTAGTTACTTTCTCCATTGGACAGCTAAGCTTTTCCACGCTCACGTGCATTCGCCTCAAAATGTCTTCTGATGATTACCAGCCAAAAAATTCATCTGATCGAAAACCCGGGAGATAAACCGCAGGTTGTATGTGCTAGAGTCCATCGCAGCCTCGAGCGATCTTCCTAATATTGTACTTGGTAGTAAGAAAAGCTTCTCTTCTCCAAACAAATCATTTCGACCCTAGTGGATTGGTCTTCGCAATTGTGGTTGTTACAGGTCTGAAGATCCTTGTTCACTTTGCAAAGCAAACCCCAGACGGAGCAAGCGAGTGATTGTTTCACGATGAATGAGCTGAAGGGTTGACAATCCAAACAAATTTTCTCAAATTAATTCTCGGTGGTAATGTCGAAGAATGGTCATCCCAGTTATAGATCAAAACATGCAAAAGCTGCTTCAAAACTCTATCCGTTCAAATTTGATATTGTATGCGGTACCTTCCTGTTACCGTAAATTGTGGCCGTCCTGTATATAAATAGCAGAGATACGATTTCTTCTCTGAACGCCCTGACAAATCTAGATCAAATTCTATTCATCCTCTTCAACTCAGATCCCCACACCTCCACGGAGCTGCTGGAGGATTGGTGTTATCATTTTTACCGTCTCACGTCCATCAATCTCAGGTGCTCGGGAAAGCTCCGGAAGCTGATGAATTACCTTTAAAGGCCTCACAAGCATGCGGGTGCAAGTCTGCACACATTAACCCGTGGGGTGGTAGCCAAACGCGGACGATGAGTGTCGGCAGCATATGCTGCCGATATAGCTGCGACCCATAACTAGGAGGTTTCTCCTGCGAGTCAACCTGGAATTGTGCACGATCTCGACGTTTCATCGACACGTCGAAGAATCCAACATGGAGAGAACACAAAACAATTTTCATGGTTCCGAAAGGAGATGAGAAAGTCTTCATGAATTATGATTACGTGACTTTAAGAGTGAACTCCGTCCAATATTCTCTGCCGCGAAAGGCCAGAGCACAGACGGTTAGAGAACGGCGCCGGGCTTGGCTCTAAATCTCAAACAAGAAGGGGGGAGTCCTGGGACTAAGACTCGGATTGAGGAGGCTTCAAAGTGGGTGAACCAATCACAAAGTAGCAAAGTTTGAATGTACACTGCGTCCCATAATTATAACTCCACCTAAGAATTTCCCAAAATCTCACAAATTTAGATGTTTTAGAAAAAGTCTCAATGTGGCAGTGTGTCAAATACAAATACGAAATTGCCTATAAACATCAACTTCCAACTTGAGATCCCAGGAATTTTTTCTAATAATTTTTGTTCAAAAGGCCACTTAGCCGACGTCCCAAAATTATAACTCCACCTCATTTTTTCTCACTTCCGTTTCGCCAAACTTTTTTATTGTGCTAACATCCTACTTCTCAAGGGGACAGTATGATAGAAAATGCTGTCTGACTTTTTAAAAGGTCAGGTCGTCGCAAAAACTACTAATTAGGCAATCGCACAAGATTTTGACCAAATTCACGAGGAGCTCGAGAATTTTTTCAGGGATTTTACATGATATGGAGTTGAGAAGAGCTCCAAAGGATCTCCCCTTGCTTTTCGATAGAAACAAAGGCCGTGTCACAGAAGAAACATCCTTTTTTATGAAGCCGTGCTCTGCCATCAAATCTTCTTCGAAACTTAATGTCTCAACGGAACAATGTTTTTGCTTGCGAATAATCCCAAGTTGATTCTTGAGTGGAAAACGTGGAAGGCATCATCTGTGGCAAAAACCATGGCGAAAATTCAGCTGAGTTTTCATAAAGGTGCAGCGGAGCCGACTGGAGTAAGGTTCGCTTTTCTTGCGATGCATTACTGTTTGTCTGTCTTTCTCTTCGGCATTTTCTTTCTCCTGGTAGTGCTTCGCGAAGAGAAAAGCTACTAAGGAAGAAAAGCACGAAAAGAAAAACAAACAAATGCTAAAACATATCGAGCAAAAGCGAACCTTACTCCAGTCGGCTCCGTTGCATCTTTCTGTGAAAATGGGCTCAATTTTCGCCATGGTTTCTGCCACAGATGATGCCTTCCACGTTTTCCACTCAAGAATCAACTTGGGATTTATTCGCAAGCAAAAACATTGTTCCGTTGAGACATTAAGTTCCGAAGAAGATTTGATGGCAGAGCACGGCTTCATAAAAAAGGATGTTTCTTCTGTGACACGGCCTTTGTTTCTACCGAAAAGCAAGGGGAGATCCTTGGAGCTCTTCTCAACTCCATATCATGTAAAATCCCTGAAAAAATTCTCGAGCTCCTCGTGAATTTGGTCAAAATCTTGTGCGATTGCCTAATTAGCAGTTTTTGCGACGACCTGACCTTTTAAAAAGTCAGACAGCATTTTCTATCATACTGTCCCCTTGAGAAGTAGGATGTTAGCACAATAAAAAAGTTTGGCGAAACGGAAGTGAAAAATAATAGAAAAACATGAGGTGGAGTTATAATTTTGGGACGTCGGCTAAGTGGCCTTTTGAACAAAAATTATTAGAAAAAATTCCTGGGATCTCAAGTTGGAAGATGATGTTTATAGGCAATTTCGTATTTGTACACACTGCCACATTGGAGACTTTTTCTAAAACATCTAAATTTGTGAGATTTTGGGAAATTCTTGGGTGGAGTTATAATTATGGGACGCAGTGTATATGGTTGTCCAGAAATTCCTGCGACTCTTTGTCCATGATTTCGATAGCAGCTTCCTTTCTTGAATGAACCAATTAAACAGCAAGTTTATCAACGTTGGAACATAGGGGACGTGTGCTCCATCTGGGCAGCTAAACTCAGCTTCCGGCGTTTGCTTCAAAAGAAAGGGTTCATCCCGTTTTCGAGATGACCTCAATCATTGGATTTTTTTCTCTTCTAGGTAGCGCTCCAGTGCACTAATTACGCAATATTAGAAACGACTAAGTCGGGCGAGTAAGCCAAGCACTGCAGAATTTCCCGATCAAAATCCACGATCTCTTGATATGTAATCCTTCGCCACATGCAGATATGCAGGGTGGGGTAACACCGTATTTAAAAATTTCTGTGTGAACTCAACGCGTAGCTTCAGCCAAATTTCGAAGGCAGTTCGAGCCAACAGTGGTCACTGCGGTACAGGTATCCAACAGCTTTCTGCAGAGAATCAGTTTGCAACCTCATGAAAAAAGTGTGCAGGCACATTCCATCCAATCAAATCCAGTGTTGCTTACGCGTAGGCGCTGAGCGGTCGAATCGGGCACTTGGGTCGTCATTCTTGCCCCTATTATCTCAATTCTGTGTTCAATTTGCCCTAGCAGTATATTCGTTTTTTTCCTGCTCGAACCCTTGTGGCGGGGTCATATTACTGCTGTCTTTATTCGAAGCTACCGGCACAGGGTGTCCTCTCGTTTCTCTCGTCGATTGTAGATCCGCGCACCGGGTGTTCGAATCGATTGTTCTTTATGTTCTTCGATCAAATTGTGATCTTGGTGGCAAAGATTGTATTGGATCAATTTTCTCTCTTGCTATTTTTTCATGGACACGCCTCCTTCTTCTCTTGTGGTTTAGGGTGTGAAAAGGAAAAGCACTGAATGTCATGGGACAAATGGGGATCCCCTTCACGATGCAGTTAATCTCCTTGCTAGCGACGACGAGCTTCTAGCACATCTAAAAGCCGTCCTTGGTCATCTTTTGGAAAAATTTCATTCGTCGATCAGTTGTTAGAGAAAAATAGGGACCTCGAACAACGTCTCAAGTCTGAAATCGCTGAAAAACCGTCTTTTGAAGGAAGTTGACGCTCTGAAACAATCTCTTGCTATTAGCAGGCAAATTCTCCTTTTTCCTCTCGCTGATATCAATGTTCCCATCCCATTGTTGCGAAGAATGAGAAAGGTTAAGATCTGTAGTAGTTTTTGACGTAGAAGAAAGTAGAGATCCTCCATCAGTAAATCGCACTTCTCACGATCTTGAATGTTTGAGGAAATTATTTGACTTCTTGCCCATTGATTGTTCCCCAATTACGTTCTATAGAATGGGGAAGCCCAACGATCAATTTCCACGCTTGATAAAAATTGTACTTCCAATCACATTTTTCAAACGCCACTCACTTGCCAGAACCCCAAGACTGAGAACCTTCCAGGTTCCAAGGAGTTTATATCCGCCCTTCACTCCCGAAGTCTGAAAGGGACCGTCTCAGAGCAACCAAAGGTTGGAACGAAAAACTTGCTGTTGATATTACGCATGATAATGTTCATGTTAATCCTACCTCTCTTGCTGATCTCTCAGACTACCGTCAGCCTCCTAATCATGTTCAGGAAAACATTAGCTTGCCCATAGAAGGGGATTTCTTGTCTCGTCACCAACATTCGTTCTCTTGAAAAAATACTTTCTTCGTTAGCGTACTCTGTTGGAATTTGTGTATGGAATTGTTGCTATCTCGTAGATCTGCTGAAGTCCAAAATCACAGTGAATCTTTTCTGGGAAAACGTGTTCAAATTATGCTGTAATTAGGTGCGATAGAAAGAAGAAAAAAGGGTGGGGGAGTTTCACTTCTCGTTAAACAATCTCTCTTTCCTACACTGCTTTTCTCTGAAAGTGGGGCAGACAGATACGAGATCGTTGCTGCTGATACTTATGCCCTTAATTTATCCTGTCGCTTGATCTGGTTTATAGAACTCCCAAATGTAGCTTCGCTAATACCGAGCAAATGGTCAAATGTTTTAGTGACCTCACTACATGTCATTACACTTGTCTTCTGGTAGGCGATTTTGACTTTCCTGATATTATTCGAGTCCCGCGTTCCCTCTGCTGGTTTCACCACATCGCGTTTCTTTTTAGATAAGCTTCATACTCACAAATGCGCTCAGTTTGTTGATTTTTATACCAGAAAACGCAGTTTGTATTTGGTACTTTGCAACAACATAAACTTCATTCAGGATATTACTAATGGTGCTCCTCTTAGAAGTAGCGATCAATACTACATTTTGTTTCATAGCGTCGCTGAATGATGTTGAGTATGTTTCGTAGAAGGAATCTCAATAGTGCTAACTATGACTTTGTGGGCTTCTGGGCTTCTTTCTCTCTGGTATTAATTGGGTAGGATCGTTCAGTAGCTGTAGGGCTTCTCCTTTTTGTTTTGTGTCACTGCATTTATCTGTTCGTGCCACTGAGAAAGCCTCAGTATCTGCACGAAATTTGCCTTCTCATCTTCATACCTTTTTTGTTCAAAAAACAAATGCCCACAAAAAAGCCGCGGTGAGCAATAATCAGCGGGATTGGGAAGTGTATCAGCCGCGGTGAGCAATAATCAGAAGTGTATCAAAAGTTGTCTACTGAATTCGACAAAGGGCTTCTTAAGTACAATTGTGCCGTCGAAACGAAAGTCGTAGAATCCTCCAATGAATCCTACCTTACCAATTATATAAGAGCAAATATACAATTATATGGTATCTAATCTACCAAAGAATTTCTACACTGAAAAACGTTGATGGTTCAGTTGCATGGACTTTGACAAAGCCAAAACCTTAGCAGATGAATTCGAGAAACGTATGTCAACCACTGTATCACATATTCCGACGCATCCATTCTGCAGTCTTTTGAAATCATGAAGGGCCCAGTATATTTCTCTAGCGTTATTCTCAATCAAATACTCAAGTGGCTGTCAAGTGTTTCCCATACGCCTGATGACATTCCTCCTTCTTTTAT
>MU882455.1:17758-30384 GCA_036418205.1 Ostertagia ostertagi
GTTCTGCTAGCACCAACATGGCCCATCTTTTGCTTTCTCTGCGAGCCCTCTGTTTTGCTAAAATCAGCGATTTAGTGGGAAGTTACTACATATTTGTACCTGTACCTATTTGTACACATCAACTTAGCTGGGAGGATGATTTTTATGCTAATTTTCACGAAGCCATGCTGCCATTAACCTCAACTGTTATTACATAAAGTCTGCCACTCAATCCGGATTCAACTGATTTGAAAGACTGAACTTGGCTTGTGATTAGCGTAGATCCTTCAGGTCTGCTTACGAGGCAGTGGCTGAATCGCAAAAATCTTATTAGTAATAAACAATCCACAAATAACGCCTATAACAAAGATTGAGACAACATAAACTCGCACCGCTGGTTTCCTGCACACATCAGTCCGGAGTTGGGACTTTGGCTTGCAGTGGCGTAAATGCGTGGAATACCTTCTCACCAAAGTGCGATTATTTCTCATTTTAGCCGCCGAGCGTTGAACTCAGCGCAGTGGGCTCCCTCGCGCGTGCTCTGTCGCTATTGCTCCTAACAAACACAGTAGCCCTTCTCCCACATGGGCCCAGTAGATGGCCCCAGATCCTACCCTGTCAGTATTGGAGCGTAGTAGGTAGAAGCTTCCGGAACACTGCGAGTCACATTGGAACACATCGAACAGGTTGATGGCGCAACCAGAATCAACCGTCGCGTTCGTACTTGTCCGAAATTTTTGCGACCCCCCCTCCCTATTTATGGAGGTCCGATGCGACCCCACCATCACCACCACCAATCTTTTGAGGCTTTTATTTTATTGGTTCTTCTGATACCAGTCGATAGCCCAACCCTGCCCACTTTTCCTTGCAACCAACCGTCAGCAAGGGGGGTGTTAGTGTCGTGAAGCGGCAAATCCACCAAATTTGTCTAGTTTACTCTACTTTCCTGGAACTTCTGCCAGACTTGTCACCTCTTTTCACATCCCCCACTCACGCATTTTCCAAAATTAGTTGCTTTCTCCTTCTCAACCCCAAAATGCGACCCCTCCTCCCAAATCGCAAACACCCCCTTGTTTGAATAGTGCGAGGGGAAGGTTGACCTGCTACACGTACTTGACGAGGCATCCCAATGTTTTTACATGAGTAAATTATGAGAATGAGCATTACTGCCTAACAATACTACGCAGAAACTTACTCCTTCGTTAACCTTTGGACTAAAAGTTGGAAATTGCATAGCTGTGGTTGCTTGCTTTAGCCGTCTATCTGGGCACTCTGGAAACTGTGCTACAGAACAATGACAAACGCCCCCAAACGAACCCACAATATACAGTGTCAGGAACGGCCATCTATTTTTTTGTCAATTCCTGACGCTAATCGCTTGGAGCTTCTCTGTCGTTATTGTGCTGTCTAATAAAATAGGGTGGAAGTGGTGTAGTGGCAAGTGGCACGCGAGCGGTCCGGGGATCAAATCCTGGGTCGTGAGTCGCCCGGGCCAACCAAGCCTTCCATCCCTCCGGGGTCGGTTAATTGGTACCAGACTTGTCTGGGAGGATAAAAACACTGACTTGTACATCGGCTGGCCCCCGCAAGTCATTGTATAGGCCACATCGCATTCAAACGCCACTACGAATGTACAAATGGAAGTAGAATGCGTGCCGCATCCCAAAAAGGGATTCAACGGCAAATGCTTTATCCTTTACCTTTAATAAAAAAGTAATGTTTAAATAAATAAATAGCGCCACGATGAGAACACGGTGGGACAAGAAGGGTCGATGCGACGATTGGAATTACCGAGACATCCTGACACTGCTGTAACTTGGTAGGGTTGAAATATACATAGTATGGCATGCACAGAAAGAGGGTGTAACAGAGTTCCAAGTTTCTGCAATCCTGCAAAAATTCTTCAGAATAAATTGAATTGAATTAAATTATCGAATGAAGGGCTGAGAGCGAGTGCGTCAGCGCGCGAGAAGGTGAGCTGGGATGCGAAATGGCGGAAATGTGATCGGAACATCATCCGGTAGTTACTTAGCGTTAGACACAGCATAGAAATAATAACATCCGTCCACGTATATGTAATACATGGGATCTATTGCTAGAATTCTCAATACAGTTTCATTCTTGTGAGATTTCTTTAATAAGGGGAATACAGTGATGACAGTGGGCGACAAAAAAGCCAAAAATGACCATAAAGTCAATTTGTCCTTCATTTTTGGCACACGGCAGATTTGCTCCCAAGAGATCAAAAACCCTAGCAGATACAACGATCAAGAAACTGCTTAATAAACTTCGATAAGAACGACACCACGGACGCAATACGAGATAAGCACCTCGGCGAATCCTGCTGAGCCGTGCCCATGCTCGGCTATTAAGAGCATAAATGTCGGAGTACACTCTAAGATGAGTTCTTTCCGATCAGGGAAAGCCATCAGGTCTATCGGCCATTTGCAAAGAACTGTATACCCTTGCACTCACCTCAAGGCGCTGAGCTCGAAACTGTCTCCCCTGCCTGCTAAACGATTCTTGGTGCTATACAAGTAGGGTGGGCACGCCGCATTTTTTGAACAGAAATGTATGTAAGTGGGACTGCTGCCCGCTACTATACTGTCACGAGAATCGGGGAATTCGTGAGCCAGGGGGAGTGTAGCCAATCTAGGGGGGGGGTGGGGTGAGGGCAGTCACTTGACATGCGTGAAAAGCTGGGCGTGCCCACCCACTTGTATAGAGCCTGATTCTTTGAACGAACTTATAGAGCGAGGAAACCCAGCGGTAGTGCCCCGGTCTCGCAGGCAAGACGTCTTGGGAATGGTCCTCAGAGAGTCTATTTTTTGCTGTTTTTTTTTGGCGGTTCGACCGAAAACCTTCCAACTCCATCAATTTACCAACATTTGCCATTTAATTGACTCCATAAATGTTTGCAGGCACATTCTTTGCAAGTTTGGCAACTTTGCAACATTCGTGTAGATGAGCAACTTTGTAACTCCTACCGGAACGTGTTAAGCTCATACGGAAAGCAAGTATCTTCCAGACCTCGTCTCAAGATAAATGCATGAGGTGTACATACCCTCACTGCAAGGTCGACCCTGATCACCTGTTCCCCTATGAATAATTGCCGTTTCATCTATAAATAATTATTAAGCTAGTGGTACCTTAGAGAAATTTGATCCAGAGCGACTTTGGCATGGGTTTGGCGCGACTGGCGCGTGTTCGAAATATGGCAATACGGTGCTTCGGCTGACGGCTTCGCGCATACAGACTTCGTGACGAAAATCATAACTCAAACCAACACCTAAGGCGTCAGTCCGCACTAGGGCGTCACTAGTCACGCGAGGTTCGCCATGTACTGGCGCGTAGACCATAATACGCTCTTATATCCTCCTCTTCACGATTATCTCGCCAGTCCGTGGCTCAGTGCTCTCCCGACTAACACGTCTAGGTTTCCAGAAGGCGGTCGACCAGTGAATTCGACATAAACAAGGGGAAATGGTAGGTTGCGCTTGAACTACAGTGCCACCATGTCACGAGTCCTGTAGTCATATAAGTGCTTTCAAATAATAGACCGCACCCCAAATCTTACACGAATAGTTATCAAACGGTATCCATAGGGTAAACATATAAATGCAACTGTAGTACATCGAGAAAATAGGCTCAGTTAACATAGATCACGTACTTCGTACTAATGGAAAATTATATTCGAGTATAATATCTAGGCATCGTGTACCTGTTGCCCAACGTTTCATAAGTATAGACGCACCTTTAAGACACAATACTTTTATTATGAAACCAAAACAATAAAAACTCCTCAGTAATTAATTGTTTCTTAGTACTTCGTAAGATAGAAGAAAGAGTAGATTTAACCATCCGCTGAGCAGTTATACGACCAGACGATTCCATTCCTGACTATACCACCTCTGAGGTCGGTCACCTTAACAAAAGTCCCTCTGTGTTTAATATTGCAACCCAGGAGGCCTCAGATGTTTTTAATGAGATTGACATTGGGTGAACAAGCAGGCCAGTCCACAGTAGTTGCATTTCGCTCCTCTAGCCACGACCAAGTAGACCGCCTCATTTGGATCACAGCGTTGTCCTGCTAAAAAACAAATTCTCCCTCGCCATACCCTGCCAAAAAAGGTAGCGAGTGAGGACTGAGCACGTCTTTGTTTTCCGTGGAGTCCATGTGGGTGGGAGTGAAAGCGATTTCTTGCGTCCCACATCGGTGAAATACATTCCAAATTGTGACGCATCATCCATCGAAATCACGCTTATTGGAAAACTTCGACACCTTGCACAGATCTCTCCATTAAAATGTATACCCGTCTAAACCGTTCAGGTTGAGCTTCTTCTCGTCGGAGAATATCAGTTGAGCAAGAAGTTTCGAATGGGAAGCTTTATAAGAAAGGGGTGTAAATTGGGCCAGTTTGCTGCCATACTCCTCTTAGCAAATTGGAGCCGTGCCTCTTTGCGAGACGCGGTGAGACGGGGAGCTGGACGGAGACGACTTCGCACGACGTTGCTGTTGCCACTGAACGCCCTCCACACCGCCGTTTTGGAGGCAGGTGCCGCTAGGTTCGCTCGGACTTCATTGAGGCTGAGTCGAGAGTTCAAGACCAATCGTTCAATCTGACGTTCTGCTTGCGGAGGCAGCTTCCTTGGTCTACCTGATCCCTTTTTGCGACCGTAGGATTCCGTGTCACTTACGAGTTGATCGACGACCCTTGAGGAGCAACACAATTGGGGAGCAATTATGCGATTGCTCAGACATACCGTGTGCAGGGCGCGATCCTGAGCCTGCTCGGCAACTGGAAGCTGTGAGCCCCTGCTATTTAACGATATGATGCGTAGTACTTATGGCTAATTACTGCTTCCTTGAACGTTAACTTTCGCAGGCCAAGTGTTCAGTTTCATGGCGATTTCTAAAGTGCGTCTATACTTATGAAACGGTCCATTTGGTAACAAACCGTTGAAAAATACCCAATTTTTCTCCGATTCAAATAAAACCTGTCTCACAAAGGTTTTCCGGCACGCTGATTACGATATTAACAACCCTTTTTGTCACGGATATCGTTAAACTTTGATGACAGCTTTTTTGAGGGTGCGTCTATACTTATGAAACGCACTGTAGTCCGACGCATCCATTCTACAGTCTTTTGAAATCATGAAGGACCCAGTATGTTTCTCTAGCGTTATTCTCAATCAAATACTCAAGTGGCTGTCAAGTGTTTCCCATACGCCTGATGACATTCCTCCTTCTTTTATGAAGAAAGTAGCACCTTACATTGCTTTTCCTTTGGAATTTCTATTTAACAGAAGTCTGCATTATGCTGAAGTGCCTTTCAAATGGAAAAATGCATTTGTGTTGCCTCTTCCTAAAAAGGCTCCCTTTAATTACCCGGGTAACTATAGACCCATAGGTATAACTTCCGTCTTTTGTCGCTTATTTGAAAAAACGATTAAAGATGCTATTGTTGATAATCTTAATCGAAATCAAATTCTGCCCTAAAGTCAACACGGTTAGAAAATGGCGCTCCACTGTTACGCAAATGCTCCTAACTCTTAATGATTGGATATCTGCGCGAGATATAAGGGCATGCGTCGATGCCGATCCTTTGATTTCTCTAAAGCATTTGATAAAATGTGTCATGTAAAGCTATTAGGAAAACTACAGCAAGCTGGAATACATCCCTTAATCATTCGCTGGATCAAGGATTTTTTGACAGAACGCACCATCAGGTTTGCCCCTAGTTAAGTGCCCCAAGGAGGAGTGCTGTGCCCCCATACCGTTCAATATTTATGCGTTTGATCTTCCTTGGTGGAAAGCTATGGAGTAAGTTGTAAGATGTTTGCCGATGATATAAAGGTCTATAAATCGATAAACTCCCCAGTAGACTCTCTTGCCATTCAGCTATAGACAACGTTCTTGATTGGTCTGCGGCTTGGGGTTTACCAATTTGTATTGAAAAAACTAAAGTGTTTCATTTAGGTAAAAATAATGTTCGCTGCGAATGCTACACCTCAACTCACCCATTGTGGAGGCTTCCGAAATGAAAGATCTTGGTTTCGCAGTGAACAACGAGTTATGTTTTGATTCTCACTGCCGTAGTATTGCTTCCAAAGCCGAAAGTAGGCTTTTCCTTTTGCTCAGCTCACTCAAAAGTAAAGATTCATTCATTCTCTTGAAAGCTTTCAAAATATGCGTTAGACCTTTTCTTGAATATGGAAGTGATATTTTTCCCACAAAAAACTTATTCAGCCCATGGAGTGGGTTCGAAACAGTTTCACCAGAAAAGTATTTATAAGAGCTCTTGGATACACTTACAATAGTATTCCTCGTGTTGTTGTAAGAAACAGAATGTTGAATCTTGACTTGCCCAAGTTGTTTTCATTTAGACCTTCTAGAACAAGGAGTGATTCGAACCAACTATACCCTTCTCCAGTCAGGACTTCCCTTGGTAGACACTTCTTTACTCATAGAGCCGGCTCAGAGTATATTAAACTCAGCAAAAATATCTGTTCCTCTGTCAAACTCTCCACCAGAGACGAGAAATTTCCCAGTATCTCAGGGATCATAACTGATTGCAACCAAATTTTTTGTTGGTTGTCATATACCTGTTGTATTTCTACCTCATTTGTCTTTCGTTTTTTAAGGTTCTATCGATTCATTCTGCTAGTATATGAAGTACTAATGTGTGTTAGCGTTTGTATTGATATCTTTCTTTTTCACATGTTCCATTCTGTGCATGCAATAAATAGTAAATAGTAAGAGATTCCTTTAATGCAAAGAAAGAAGGGAAATCTCAATCATGGTCACACGGTTCGCCTCCCCAGACTGGCGCAACCCATGTGGTGTCAATGGCGAACATACTGATCTGTAACCGAGATCGTGCAGATCCTCGATAATTGTCGAATGAATGCACATAAGCGTTGTTGTTAACCTACGACTGGTACAATCGGCTGCGCCTCTAGGAAGTTGAGTAAACGCTCGTCAGTCATCATCTACTGCCGTCCAGCTCCGTGCCTCACTTCAGCAAAATATTTTTAGTTACGAAGCATTAGGGCTCATAGGAGAACATGGCCTGGTGAATGACTTCCCTCCTGAATACAGCACAACAGTAAATAAATGTTACTCCGAACGTGGCATAGTGCACAGTGTTTGACCGCTCTCTCGTGACATAGAGGTGACTATGTAAATGGTCTGGCAAGGAGATCCCGCAGATTCAGAGTTGAGATGATGGAAGATGCTTGAGTCATCTAAAGTTTACTGATGACATGAGAACAAGATTTTTTGAATGCTTTGTGATTTGCATGCAGTAGGGACATGAGCTTATTATTATTATTAATATTATTCATATATCAACATGATTAAAAGGAAATGCGTGAGGAAGGTGTACTCAGATGAAAAATAGTCGATACACACTCTTTGCCCAACTGCTCAACATAAAAAACGACCTGAAGGGTTTAAAATAGCCGGCAAGAAAAAGTATAACTCAATCAAAAGTATGATCAAAAATAACAGGGACGATGAAATTTGAGTCAAGTTGTTTGACTCCTTGGTACTTCTGCTACTGTTTTGCTAGGGGTGGAACTTCATTCTTAACAGAGAACTTGTAGCCACTCACTGAAGAGGCAAGCACCCATGAGCGTCAAATGTCTGGTGTAACCCTACATCAAGAAAGACTGAATGGGACTTACAATAAAGAAATAAGTTTGAGGTTCGAAATCCACGACATCATTATGCATGTCGGCTAGGCAAACAATTTTAGTCATCTCATAACGCGTGACGACGAACGCTAGAGCGTAGCAATCTTCTTCTCTTCACAGAAACAATATTTGCGATTCTGTTGCGATCAAGGTAGTAGTTCATTGGACTACAATCCAATAGACCCGCCCAAGAGTAGTGATAACGGTGATCCAAGCAAAAAAGTAACTTACATTTATAATGAGTTGTTAGCACTAACATGAAGCAAATTAGATATTCAATATCACGGTCTTTTCTCATTGAGCACGCTGCATGCTTACCCAGCTACTTTGGGAGGGTGGGGGGAAAAAGCACAAAATTGTGAAACATACTCTTCGTCCACAACATAATCTTCATCGTCGTCAGACTCGCTATCGTCCTCCTCGTCCGTAGTTTCGTCTTCGTGAGAATCATCGTCCAGCCCGAGAGAGCTGGCGCTGTCGGTGCTACAGTCGGGGGATAGCTGGGAGACCTGAAAAATAGCAAGCAGCACCTACCAGAAAGTTATTTTACAGGCGTCCGTGGCCTGACTATTTATGTCGATTTCGAATTCTCAATACGAACACAGTACAAGTGATAATAATATTTAAGCAGCACCGCTCTGTTTAATTTCAATGAATCATGGTAAAGCTAGCAATGACATCGACAGCTCTCACAGAGGTCGCCGTGCGGTCTAGTTTGAGCATCCTTCAAACTTATGTAGAACTAAATGAGTCTCCGGAATCTCAAAGTAAGGGGTTGAAAAGCTGCCCGGAAAAAGTGTACCTCCTATATGGTATGGTGATAATTTGCTGATTGAATATTTCATTCAACAAAAGAAGGTGCAATCAAAAATCTTGGACGAAGTGTCGCAGGATTTTCTGGACAACCCAATACTTTCGGTAAAACACGACTGCAACCGCACTAACCCCATCGTATTTAATTCAGCTCTCCTATCGTCTCTATCCCATGTGAAGATACTGGAAAGATAACAAAGATACTCCTCCATATAGGGTCAACCGTCGCATGCGGTCGAGCCGAAAATTTTAGGGCCCTCTATCAAAGATGTGACGATGAAGACGAGACGAAGATTGAAGATGTGACGCGCTTCGTTGTGCACGAAATCGCGATGCGTTCCCGGTGTAACATAAAATCCTAGTTTCTGCATGAGATCGCAGACTTCTTTCAAACGACGATAAACAGTTCCGCATAAGGTTCCGCCTGCCTAACCTATTATTCCGTTGGTCATCGAATTGCTTTAGTATGCGCCAGCTGCATCTTCACTCGTCCAAGCTAGAAATGTCCAGTGAACCCTCCTCGATCTCTGGACTCCCTCAATCTAGAAAAAAGTCTCTCGTTGAGTTCGTTTTAGCGCTGAAGGGATCCTGTCGGTGACCGCTCTCGTTTGACGGTCATGGCAAAATAGTCTGTCCACCGATCAACTTCGATCGGTAGTAAAGTGCCACAGACTGGGAGTTGAAGGTGGCCAACTACGGCCGTTAACGGCGAATAATGAAAGACGAGACAGTCAGATGACCCTGCTCTGAACGGCGAACTTAACTACATTCCTAGCAAAACTCATATCGCCCGTGGACTTAAACGATGTAAGGCTTCGCCAGTGCACCACAAAGCATTTCTGGCTCACTTTGAAATAATTGTAGAATGCCCACGAACTCCCCCTTCGTTCTACACTCACACGGAATCAATAGGCATGGCAGGACGCAGAGACGCTCAATGCGACCAATGCATGACGTGCAGAGAAAGGAGAAAGTGCATGGAGATTGCAGAGACAGCAGATAGACGGCGACTAAAATGTACTCAGGGGTACATTTTAGTCGCCCTCTACATGACCCTCTGCGTCTCTGCAATCTCCATGCCCTTTCCCCATTCCCTGCAGAGAAAGGGGATAGTGCATGGAGATTACGTGAAAGTGCCGCCTTATACGTTGCCACTTGAGATGTGGCCTAGACCTCGCCCTCTACGGCAGGTCAGCGCAAGTTTCCCTCCCTTTCCCAATGCTTTTTAGGTGCGGACGAAGGCGAGGTCAAGGTGACCTAATGGCCAGCTATAGACTGAATGGTTTGAAAAAGATGGTATCGTCATAATGAGGCTCTCTCTTCTCGATGATGCTGTCCCTGTAGAATGAGGAGAGTGGTAAAATGCGTAAAAGCTCAAACAACTCCTGATGTGCTGAATAGGAAGGCCCCGGTTGACCAAGCTTCAATGAGCCCTTTTGTCTTTACAAAGTCGTATTCCCTCACAATTCGATGAACACAAGACAAAGCGACATCTTGTATTCTCGTGAAAGTGAATGAGTCTTGTAATCGCGTGGTACGACCGAGCTAAACTTTTTTTGAGACTTGGTTTGCCCACGAGGCTGCCCTTCGTCAGTATTCTGCCGATCCTGTTAGGATGACTCGAGTGAATAGCTTGTAGATTACAGACAGCAGGCAGATTGGGCGATAGTTGCCAATGTCGTCCAGGTCTCCCTTCTTGTACAGCAACACGGTCCTGCTGGTTTTCCACGGAGTGGGTACCTTGCATTCCGACAGGTAGCGCGTGAAGAGTCGAGCCAGAGCTCTGATTCCAAATGGCGGTAAATTCTTCTGTTGTTCCAATTGAACCCTGTCAAGACCGGGTCACGTACGGTTCCTCACCGTCTCGATGACATGTCGAACTTCAACAAAAAGGAAGAAACGATGAATTTATCCTGTTCCAGATGATAAGTAGTCCGAACATGGCTATCGAAGAGATCCGATTAGAAATCGAGAATGTTTTTTTTGCCCTCCGATAATGTTCATTTTGGTCTTAGGAGTTGCAAAGCTTTGGCGGGCATTGTGAATGCTCCTACCGGGCTTTGCTGCTTCAGTTTATACTGCTGTTCATCGCTTTACTGCCCTCTCATTACGCATCGAGAAGTGGAATCTTGCGCGGAGGAGACGATGGTCCGATCCCGTGTAGAACTTTGGAACAACAGCGACGTCGGTCAGGCAAAACCTTCGATTGAAGATGATGTGGTCTATCTCGTTATGGAACTGTCCATCAGGTGACTCCCAAGCTCCAGCGCGGTTGAGAGGCTCACGGAGCTGAGTCGCCATGGAAGGCTCTTGTCAACATGATGAGTTCAAACATTCGTTCGCCTTACCATATTCCTCCGTATCGATGTGAACTTCGTCGTCCGTTCATTAGAGTCAAGTTGAATTCGCCGATAATGATCTCGAAGAACTTATGATCTCCTCTGTGGGACTTCTCCAATCCCATATGGAATGTTTTGTCCTCTTCGTAGCTTATTGTTGACGAAGATTGTTACAAGCAGTATTACTCCATTTCAATTTAAGACCCAGGCTTTTGTATGAATAGATGATCATGGCAAAGTGCGTGTTGACGAGAACACCCGCACCCTTAACGCCTATGTTGTCTGCTATCCGCATAGAAACTGTTTTTCTCCGGTGTTGAGACGTGAGTAGTGAGCGGTGCTTCTAGGCACGGTCAATGCATTTGCACTTCCTGGTTTGCATCATAATTTCGACGTGCGTTTCGGCCAAGAACAGGCGTGCGTTGGTAGCGCAGATCGCCATCTTGGTCGTTCTTCGTTTTAGCAGCACATAGGTCCTGAGATTCTAGCAGCTGTCCCGAGCGGTCCTATTACCAACGGGGCAGTCCGCCAGATAATTGACCACACCAACCCACAGCGGACTTGGAACCAGAGTCAATCAGAGTTCTTAAATCCTCATCTCTCTGAACGTTCTAGATACGACTTCCTACCACAACATTTGGGGAGTCAACCATGAACGCGACCCTCACATCCCACCTCTAATCTCGCCATCATGGCTGTTTCCATACTACTTGGTTCCAAAACAAGTAAACACGCTTCAACTTTTCAACCCACTTTTTTCTCCAACACAGGTCGGTGAGGAGGTGGGGGAAAATATAGCAGCGGTCGGAAGTTTTGAAAACCTCTTTTTTTATCCAGCGCAGTTAATAAATAACGACATTGCCTAACACATTTCCCTACTTTATATAATTCGCTAAGTATGTCTGTCTGCCTGTCTGTCGTGTGTGTGTGCGTCCGCAGGTTTGCCACGAAATTCATAGCGCGCGTCCCAGCAGTCATCAGGAGTTGATTCTAAGATATGTATGATTAAGGGGGTGGGACGGGAACATATTTGGTGGGGGACAGAAAGTGATAACAACTGATAAGGGCTGATAAAAGGGCGCTAGAACGCAAGTGTCGCGAAATTCATAGCGCGCTCACCAGCAGTCGTCAGGAGTTGGTTTCAAGATATGATATAGGGGGTGGGACGGGAACATATTTGGTGGGGGTCCAGAAGTGATAGGAACTGATTAGAAGAAGAAATGAGAAGGGAAGGGTCATAGAATTCATAGCGAATCGCTTAGCAGCAGAGGGCTGCTGCTAAACCATCCCAACATCCGAATCATGATAGTTGTTTTTAAGTCCTGATACCGTAAACAACTATCATGCAGCTCGAGCAATTGCATTAGTTATCCAAGGCTTATTCGGCCGCTAGACCATGTTGGCTCCCGAAAAATGATGGATGTTTATGGGTATAGAGGAGCTGCGGTAATGACTGCCTCATCATTAGCACAATAATACTAATAACAACGAGCGAAGCCAAACTTGTTATTAATGTATATGCAAAGCCAGGGTAGAATACGAGTTCGGCAGCGTAGTTCGAATCTGCGTGAAAAATAAGTAATTTGTTGAGTAACTGTATAATTCTACGACGACATCGTTTTTGTTGACATTGGATCAATAAGGACACCATTGTCGTGCTCTTACTTCGGAGCCTACACTTTGGGAATTAGATCAAAGTGTTTCGAAGAATTCCAACTGGTTTGGGAATGACATGACATCATATTTTATCGTATCGCATTATTCAATATGATTTCGGCTTTTGAAATATTTATTTTT
>MU882466.1:0-11442 GCA_036418205.1 Ostertagia ostertagi
AAACCGACACACAAAGTTAGCGCTTTATAAAATAGAAGGATAACTACCGCTCAGCTGGAAGCATGAAAAACAAATTTGAAACGAAAACGCACGCTTTTCACACAATTAAACAACGGAAGCTTACAAATGATCCTGAGTGCGTGCTTCATCACTCAGCAATTCCTAATAACGGAAATAGGTTTGAAGCCGATTGCAGGTTAGGCTAACTTTCTACGACTAGACCCCACTTGATAGACCTAGAATTCAAACTCGAATTTAGGATCATAACGAAGCAGTTTTTAGAGCTGGTGATTTTCCGCACGGCATAGGATTTGTTGTAATAAGCTAGAAAATCAATAGAAAATTTTGGTACAAGAATGAAAGGCATCCTTTATTGGACAAACTAATGTTGTCCGTTCTTTTTGAAGATGCTTTCTCTTGTTTTTTTCTTCGAGAATAATTTGTTTGTCAGTGTATCGGGCTGTCAATATGGGATGTTGAATCACACTTTAGTTTCCATCTATTTGCAGACCTCAGAAGAAAATATGCGGTATGCAGCAAAACCTTTCTGCTCTCATCTTTGAAAAATGCGTTCCATCCGTGCAGGCATTGACGTAACCTCAATGCCGTTAATTCCTTTGTAAATCATTTGTTATTTCAGTCAGGCGCATAAGTTGAGCTCTATATGTTCACGACTCATGCGAATAACATTCTAAGCAAATTAAATGAGAAAAGGCAACAGTAAGCACCTTAGCGAACGATAACAAACTGCACATTTCATTAGTCGACGTAATGTAAGTGACAACCACAGCCGCTGTGGGTGCTGCAGCTTCATAGTTGAATTCAGCTGATAGTATCAGAAACGTCTTTATGTTATAATATTAAGAATACAATCATCCTGAACAATTCACTTAAATCATGGAATCATTTGTTATGGCTGCAGTGCTTAATATTTTTTTGTCTTTTTTAACTTTTATTTTTGTCATCTTACCTTTTCCTTAACGAAATCCATATTGTTGGCACTTTGTTGGCGGGACTTTGTGGCATTTTTGACCTCACTTTGGAACGTAGCGGGTTCCATGATGTTCACGTATGCAAATAGAGACATTTCTTTGAAACTCAACTTGTCTACTCTAGTTGCTTCTTGTGAGTCCAAGCTGAGAAACTAAGAGAGTCACGTTCTTCGAGCTTTGATTTATAAAGTCAGAGCCGGCTAGGTGCAACATGACTTCTTGCGATACACCGCCAGCTTCAGCCGTCACCAGCAGTATACAGATGGTTTAAGCTCCATCGTTCAAGGGCCTGCGGCCTGGAAGACTTATTCAGGAAGGTTCTGTGACTGATTCCTACCACCTGTGCTTCAGTGAAATCACCTTGCACAAGTCAAGCAGCACTGTGGCCACATACTCAGACTTTTCTGGTGCAGAGTTGATGAGGTCTCTCCTCCTTCAGAAATTAATTGCCCGATATAGTATGTCTTTCCAAACTTCGTAGAAACTAGCGGAGAAAGGTCTCTAGATGAGAATAAAAACGACAACCCTTACCCCATGCGGAAAGCATGCACTGAACAGAACGCTCTGAGAAAGTTGAAACGTTTGGGAAATCAAGTTTCCGTCTAAGTGGGTGTTTGCTGGGCAACCACCTAGAACTCGATCAAGATCTCCTCTGTCGCTCGTCTCCTTCAAAGGGCACTGCGTTTTCTAGCTGTTCTCTTCTTCTCCCTAGCGTTAGTCGCGCAGGGTCCGCTGTCTTTGTCAGTCGTCGCCACTTTAGTCTGTCCAGGGCGTCCTCTGCTGTGGCCATGACTTCACTTAGATCCTTCTTGATCACATCTCTCCACCTCTTCTTTGGGGCTCCTCGCGGTCGCTTGCCTTGCACTTCGAAGTCCATCGCTGTTCTTATCGGATGATCCTGTGGCCTCCTTAGCACATGCCCATACCATCGTAGACGCTGTTCCCGTACCTTCAGCTGGACAGGGGCAGTCTGCATGACCGCTCTAACATCTTCGTTTCTAACTCTGTCCAGCCGCGTCCAGCCGCAGGCCCACCTCAGCATCCTCATCTCAGCGGAGTGAGCTGCCTTTCGTGGTTCTTGTTCAGGGGCCAGCACTCGCTGCCGTATAGCATCGCAGGCCTGACTACTGTTCGGTACACCTTCCCTTTGAGCGTTCTGGAGCATCTCCGATCGCAGAGGATTCCAGTGGACTCCCTCCATTTCATCCATGCTGTGTTGACCCGAGCCTTGACAGCCCGTCGTCTGATCCACGAGGCTGCATCAGCTGCCAGGTCGCTCCAAAGGTAGCGGAAGTCCTCCACTCTTTCGATGGTCCTCACCATGGCCGTCTACGATCGGCTCTGCACCCTCTTCGGAGCTCAGGAACTCGGTCTTCTTGACATTCAACCGGAGCCCGCCTTCTGCCAGGACATTCTGCCATCTCTGCACCTTGGCTTGAAGTTCCTCCTCTGCTATCCGCTATCAGAGCTATGTCGTCAGCGTAGAGGATGGTCTTCAGTGGTCCTTCCATGAGGCCCTTCACCATGGTATCGAGCGTTAGGAGGAACAGGAAGGGGCTCAGAGCTGACCCTTGATGCACCCCAACCGTGATGTTTATCTCCTTTGTTAGGCCGTGAGGGGTGCGTATGGCTGCCTTTGCCCCTCGTACATGTCCTTCACCAGCGAGATCAGGTGTTCTGGCACGTTCCGTTCCCTAAGCGCTCTCCATAGTACCGCTCGTGGTAGCCGGTCGAACGCCTTCTCCAGGTCGAGGAAGGCTAGGTAGCAGGGTCGGCGCTTTTCTCGATACTTCTCCATCACTTGCCTTGCGATGAAGATGGCATCCGTTGTAGACCTTTCGGGCATGAACCCGAACTGTTCCTGGGAGATGGGGACCAGCTCCCGCAGTCTCGAGTCGACCAGTCGCTCGTACAGCTTCATTGTATGAGCAGTCAACTTGATCCCGCGGTAGTTGGAGCAGTCCATCGCGTCACCCTTCTGCTTGAAGATGGGGACGATAGTGCTTGTTCTCCAGGCATCTGGCATCCTTCCTTCCGCAGTTATGTTGTTGAGGAATCGTGTGAGCCATCCTATCCCGTAGTCACCCAGCGCCTTCCATGCCTCGATTGGCACCCCATCTGGGCCAACCGCCTTCCCAATCTTCATCCTCCCAAGTGCACACCTAACCTCATCCTCAGTCCAGAGTGCGATGGGACCAGCTGTGGCCTCTGCCCGTGAGTTGTTCTCGTGGGGAACTCCTCGTTCAGAAGCCACTGTGAAGTACTCTTCCCACCTCCTCTTGACTTCGGCTGGCTTCCTTAGGATGACACCATCTCTGCCTTTCACACTTTTCACCACCCTGATGTCTTGGGTAGCACGATGCCGGGCCTTAGCCAGCCTGAAGACGAACTTCTCTGCGTTTCGGCTCTCCAACTTCTCGTACAGGGCGTCCATTTCTGTGTTCTTTGCCCTTGCGACGGCAGCCTTCGCAAGCCTCTTGCAGGTTTTGTAGGCAGCGAAGTTCTCGGGACTTCGGCTCTTCTGCCAGCGCTTGTATGCTTCCTTCTTCCTCTTCACGACTCGCTGGACCTCCTCGTTCCAGAACCACGCTGCCTTGTCTCCTCTGAATCCACCTCGCGTCTCGCCCAGGACCTCCTTGGCACATCGCAGGATGGTATCAGCCGCGCTGCCCCAAGTTCCGCTGTATTGGCCCGTTAGGATCTGGGAGACCGACTTCCATTATCTTTCGCCTGAGGTCATCCTTCTCCGCTTGGTGCAGCTTCCACCACCGGATTCTCCTCTCGGTTCTTACCCTTGTCTTCTTGGGGAGGTCTATCGCAATGTCTGCCAGGAGGGGCCTGTGCTGGGGAGCCAGGTCTTCGCCGGGTAGAACTTTGATATCCTTCACAGTTTTGAGGGTTGATCTTCTTACCAGCACATGGTCGATTTCCGTCTGTCTCCCTCCACTGCTGTAGGTTACCTTTTGAGACTCCCTTTTCGCGAAGAACGTGCTGCAGACTGCCAGGTCGTGGGCTGTAGCCAGGTCCAGAACCCTCTCTCCCTCAGCGTTCCTCGTTCCTATCCCTCTACCTCCGTGCACTCTTTCTAAGCCTCTTCTGTCACTACCGACGTGACCATTCAGGTCACCTGCTATGGTCAGGTAATCATCTTTCCGGAACCGATCTTATGGCTTCGTCCAGGCTCAGATAGAACTCGTCCTTATCACTTTCGGGGCACCCGGCTTGCGGTGCGTACACGGAGAGTATGGTCCAGTACCCCTCCTTCGTGTCTATCCTCACAGCCATGATCCGATCGCTGATCCTGTTCACTGCGGAGACATAGTCTTTGAGCGACTCCGCTACCGCTATGGCCACACCGTTCCGCTTGGTGTCTTCCCATTGTAGTAGAGTTTGACACCTTCCCCGATTTCCCTGGCCTTAGCACCTTTCCATCGCGTCTCCTGAAGGCATAGGACTTGGATATTCTGCGCGTCATCAGATCAGCAACCTCTCGGGACTTCCCAGTTAGCGATCCTACGTTCAAAGTTCCAATTCGAACCACAAAGGCCGCACACTCCTCGGTAGCCCACGCATACTGACCACAGAACTCGGGCGGGGGTTCTGCGCGCCACTTCCGGGTGACGTCCTAGCTTTATCACTGATTCTTTGACAACTTTTAGACATGATTGGTGTGACTGGGGTATTCATCAGCCGGCCTGTCAACCTGGGCCTGACGCTGGTACTAGAACCATTTTTGCAATTTTTGCAAGGCATGGTTTAGAGCCTCGGCAGGGATCGAACTCGCGGTTTTTCGGAGGTGCAGACATGAGTCTAACCTCTTAACCACTCGGCTATCCCTGCCTTCTCCGTTGTACCTGTTTACATGACTGGATTTGTTTCCACTGATCGCCGAGGGGCATGTGTCTCAACACTTCACCAAGAAGCTATAGACATTTTTTTACTCTTGCTATCCTACTTGATTTATGACTTTACTTTTTCACCACATTTATGGACCTATTCGATTACATGGGCTGATGCTTCCATACTTTATTTTTGAGCTTTTTATTACTCATTTGCATTTCTCCAATGTATTTCTATGACTCTCTGCGCTTTCTCTAGCTTTATCTTTATCTCGCGTAAGAGATTATCTATTTCTGTAATTATCACTTTGATCAGCTGGCTGCTCAGTAGCTTGATTTTCAGCAGTTATCTATCAGCACTTTCCTGCCAGACGCAGTCAGATGTGCACTTCCATACCCATAATAGCAGAATTTTTCACATCCAAGTGCAGGAACAAGAGTGAAACCATCTGTTGTGATAAATAGCAGAAGATGTCGATCAAGTGAAGTGAATTCTTTAGCCCAAAAGTGTTTGTCCTGCTTATTTGAATCTCCAATATGAATAACAGTGCATGCTACATTGCAATGATCTGCAGTGAATTTGTCGGTTGAATGTCGATTATGAGGGTTAACGAGACGCTTTCGCCAAATCGAATTCGACTGATATGGCAGTCAACAAAGCCTCCCATCCAGAGACATTCAATTACAACGAATGCAGCGGCAGTGTTGATCTGCACAATATGTTCGACATGATAGAATGTATGCCCCCTCTAGGTGTCGCTTCGAGAGCTTTGAGTTCGATCTTTGAAGTATGTCTGTCGTCTTAAATATAACGAAACTACTTTTTGAGTTGTTGGAGTAGTTTTTTATATGTTATTCAACCAGCATCTCCGTTGGTCCAGCAGTTAGTCATGATAACTCAGTCAGGTAAGGTACAGTAAGCGGTCAAAATTTGAACTTCTTTTTTATTTTTGATCTAGTGTAGCCATTAGACAATGGAATTGTCCCGAATATACACAATATATACACAGTCAGATTCACGATGAAGCAACATAATTTTCTGAAAACGAGACTCCCTTTTGAGAAATACGAACTTTTATAAGAAATGGCGCGTCAAAAGTTTCTTGAAACTTTTCAAATTTCCAGAAAAAAAAAAAAGGGAAAAAAAAAAAAAGCGAAAGCAGCAAAATAGCTCTCGAATCTACATAATAAATTAAGCCAATCGATGAGTAGCTGTGAATTTCTATGTCAGCGTCGTTTTTATTGACACTGAATTGACTATGAAATAATTTTAAGACTTTTAAGTCGAACCCTGCACACTAATTTCGCATTGTTTGGTGGGATTCTTATTGATGTGGAGTTGATCGACATGCCACTTCCTCCGTGGGATTTGAAACTCAATTGGACTTTAGATCTCGACTTGGTCGCTTCATAATAGCTTCTTTTTCTGGGTTTAGGAAGGCAGAAGTAAGAAGGTAGGCCTGCATTGGGTCATTTCCACGATTGATCTTTCGGCCCGTTCTGACTATGAAGAGAAGCATTGTATTCTATAGACTGTTCTTGTACTTAGCCCAACCCACATTTTGCTGGATACATAGAACTGGGGAATCGCCGAATGGTCGGACACATCTCCATCCATGGCAATACTTCCACTATTTCTGAATGCTGGATCTTATACTACTCTATTTTTTGGAAACCGCGTTGTCACAAACGCCTAAATTAAGTGGCCTTCCTCAATTCTGAAGCCGTTTTTTTTTCATTTTGAAGCTTCAATTGAGTTGCATCAAAAAGTCGTTTGAGCACGTCTCCCAGTGATGACCAAAGCTGCTGTAAAAAAAAGAAGCCAAGAAATGAAAATGACAATATTCTCGGCCTAATTACCGCAAAAACCTTCACTTTTTCCTGGTTAATGATGCTTAAGATATTGTCCTGTTTAAATATACAGTGATACGATACCGATAAATAACAACGATACTGACATGCTCTCTCTATCTAGGCTACCTTGAATTACGTGTTCAAAATAAGTTGGTATGGAGAAAAAGGGAGTAGAACGTGCCCAAAACGATTGGATCCATAAGAATCAGATACGACGAGCAGGATATTTCACAAATTCTTCGTTTTTAAGTGTTTTCAAGCGAACTACAACTGTTTTCTTTGAGCCCAAAGTGGAAGTCCATTTACTCTTTGGTTATTTTAGAACCTAGATTAAACCTAAAGTCTAGGTTTTTTCATACATATGGCATGAGTCTGTTACATAGGTATGTAACAACATAAAATATTTTATCGAAAAACCAAACTCTTGGAAAAATCAGCTCTTGAAGTTCCTGACACACCATGTGTGTCAGGCGGTCCGGAAAGGGTTAATGTATTGCAGATATATTGATGACTGTTTCATAATAACATCAACACAATCCGAAATGGATGAGTGTTTCCGCTTGATGAATGAGCAGTCACAATATATCAAGCTGACACGCGAAACACCTAAAGACGGTTGGCTACCCTATTTGAACACGCAGGTCAAAGTATCCGGTGGCATCGCACATGTAAAGTGGTACCGTAAAAGCAGCTCGAAGAACATCTTGATTCACGCGACATCGGCGCATCCTACTGCCGTCAAACGTGCTGTTGTTAACAACATGTTCAAAACGGCAACAGGAATGTGCACTGGTAATGTCGAGCGAGCAGAATCACGACAGCTTGCTGCGAGAATAGCTGTTGCAAATGGCTATACGGCACCACATCCTAGAATACGGCAGCATGTTGGCCCGCGAGAGGTACCACGTCGAAGTAAACTGCCCCTGTGCATCCCTTTCATATCGGATAAAGTTAGCACTGCCATCCATCGGTGCATAATAAGAGCCCAATTGCAGGAAGATGTCCAGTTGGTGAATATTCCCAACGAAAACATCAAACGGCAATTGGTTCGTAACAGACTTTATGACAAGCAGTGCATATCCGAAAATTGCGTTATCTGCCCGCATGGAAAACTTGGAGATTGTGCTCATCTTGGAGCAATATATGAGATTAAATGTCAGGCATGTAACGCTACGTACATAGGGGAAACAGGAAGGGTTTTAGCAATTCGTATCAAGGAACATCTTGCTAATTTGAGACGCGGTACTGTGACAACACCTTTGGGAAGACATAAGGTTGAGGAGCATAACGGGAATGACTTTGAAATAAGGTGCACGCTGCTGGCTCAAGAGACGGAAATTTCCGCGCGGAAGGCATTAGAAGCATTCTGGATATTCACTAGAAATCCAAGAATGAACAGCCGCGATGAGTGTCCTTCAATAACAAATGATCTACTGCCGTTCATTCCGCACTGCGAGCTGTAGAATGACAGAGCGTTACGTGCGTCTCCCGACTATTTTTGACATAAGGAGACAGTATGGTATTCTTCAGTTCTAACTGATCAGCGCTCTGTGTGGCAGCGGACTTTTCCGCTCGAAGGGTGGAACCGACGGTGAGTTTATTTCTTGCGCTGTCCTGATCTTCTCGAGGGGTTTCTGACACGATGTCGAAACCGCTAGAGTTGATGAGGCGCTTGGTGGTGTAGAGCGTAAGTCTAACGCTTGAAACACGTTCAGGCCTCTGAAGACGACGATTCAGTCGAAACGTTAGGCCATTAATAAATGTTCCACCGAACAACCTCGTAAGGCACAAGAAAATTTGTTAAACTAACAAGAGCTTATCGCATACAATTTCAAAAAATGGATGGAATTCTGAATGTAGCTTTTCAGCATTTGCTTCTATTAATACTATGTATGTTCATTCTTCAATTTCACCACTCAAAATTTATCCAGTCTGGATTTTTCAAGTCTTTAGCTTTCCATGAAATTACAACTCGCTTGCATCATGAAGGTGACTAGTATTGCTACGCTGCAAAGCGAGTCAGGACCATCAGGAAAACTGCCACAACCAACATTGCAGAGAGTAATCAGCTGGGTGGTGGGAAAATTGGATCGGATGCAGAAGAGAAGCTTTTGTTGCAACCACGAACAATAGGTAGTAGGTGGGAAGCAGCGATAGAATAGCAAATTCAACAAGTCGTTTTCTCTCGCGTTAGCAATCAGGGTTCCTTTTCAACTGACCGTCTGACGACACCCTTGGCTAAGGCAGGTAAGCGTGAAAGGCTCACTTCTGCAATGGGCGAGTAAACTCAAAAGAAATGGAGCTGGATGGAGGCGTTGTCTCAATTCACTATTGCCAACCTTTTTGGCCCATAAGGGAGTACTTCAACCAGCTCTTCAAGCTCCATGTCCCTAAATGCGTCACACAACATGATCTTGTTCAGCAGCTTTGGTCATCACTGGGAGACGTGCTAAAACGACTTTTTGATGCAACTCAAAATGAAAAAAAAACGACTTCAGAATTGAGGAAGGCCACTTAATTTAGGCGTTTGTGACAACGCGGTTTCCAAAATATAGAGTAGTATACAAAAACAGCACAAGAAGAAGAACTTGAAAAAATCGAAGAAGCTCAGGGAGCTCTTGCAATTTCCGTAATTACCGCCCTAGAGTAGGTTTATGCACATAATCAATCTAGGCATATTTCGGCTCGCACCACTCGCGTAACGGCTGCGTTGAAGAAGCTACCCATTAGACAAGCTCGAGCGAAGTCATTTGACAATGGGATCGGAACAGCTTATGTATACAGAATAATCGTTCAAGCAACCCTACTATAGCTAATATCAAAAAGACATCACGCATTCCAATTATAGGATACGAACCGTAACACAGCCCAGTTCTCAAGATAACCCGCACCAGCAGTAAGATATCGAACTGTTCTTGTACCAAAGTCACTCGGAATGCCGAACGCATGTCATTAATCGGAGGGGATTAAGGGGATAGACGACAACCAGAATTTCTTGGTTACCATAACTTAGGCGCATCCTGAGCCTCCAGGGCAGGGTCAACCCTATGTTGCTACAAGTAGCAACGGGGGGTCGTATTTTGATGAGTTTGTAGAGGGGGGGTCGTACTTGCTTCGGTTGTAAGAAGTTGCATGTGATGAGTGGGGAGCGGCGCGGGAGAAAATTTGCCGTTTCAGCGCGCGTATATACTCCCCTAGAAAATGGATAGTTGAAATATGGGTAAATCAGGATAGTATCATACCCCCCCCCCCCTCCCCCGCTCGACGGTAATTTTTTGGGGTAAAAATTGTTTTGAAAGAGGGGGTCGTATGAAACATTTTATGAGGGAGGGGGTCGTAAAAACTACCCTAAAATCCCATAGATAAGAGCGGTCCATAGATATTTTTTCAAAAATAAAATAAAAATAAAAATATTTTTTCAAAATCATTTTTTACCGGTAAATTAAACCGCTCTTATCTATGGAATTTTACTGATCGAATGGGCTCTTCAAGTTCTATCCAGAGATCAAATTCCGGCATTTCTAGAGAGATTCCGGCAGAAATTCCGTTAAAATCGCTATTTTTCTATATGAATTGTTTATTAAGTGGGCGGGGTTTAGAGTTGAGGGGCGGAGCTTCTTCTAAACTTCTTCTCCGATTTTTATTTATCCATCCATCAAGTTAGAGGGGTGACTGCATTCAATTTCAATTTCATTCCAATTCATTTTTCACCGGTAAATTAAACCGCTCTTATCTATGGGATTTTAGGGTAATTTGAAAGTTGCAAGAAGGAACAACCTGATACGAGGGTTATAGACAAACACTTACTAAGTAAGAATGCAAAATCAAGAATAGTCATTTAGGTGACATTCAGCAGAGAAATGTGGCAGAGATGGGCAATAAGGTGAATAATGCTCTCTTAAAGTGAACAGAAATGGACAGAATGGTATGAAACGCAACTCGAGAAGTCTTGGTTGAAAGAAGTCATTTTTAACACATAGCTAGATAGAAAACAA
This sequence comes from Ostertagia ostertagi, assembly GCA_036418205.1. NCBI lineage: Eukaryota > Metazoa > Nematoda > Chromadorea > Rhabditida > Trichostrongylidae > Ostertagia > Ostertagia ostertagi. Next base: position 10,681 of record MU882466.1, read on the forward strand.
TTATAAGAGTTCAGCCCCATTATGTCAAGACTGAGGCGGCATCTGTCAGGGCCACTTGTACAGTCATTTCTGCAGAAATCTTTTGAAATTGTTGAAACTCTTCATCATTTTAGTAAACACGCTCCTCTCTTCAAGATGCTCATTACCCACTTTGCTTGTCGCTTTCTCTGGCTAGGACTCCAACTTCATCAAAACCATTTTCTAGGCGCTTCTTATAGGCCAACCGTAGATCTCTATTTATATAAAGCGCTAACTTTGTGTGTCGGTTTGTGTATCTGTATGTGTGTGTGTGTGTGCGTGTGTGTGTATGTATGTATGTGTGTCCGTCCGCAAAATGAAGTGAGTGAGAAGGAAGCTCATGGGATAAACAAACCGCTAACAAATCGGGTAGCTTACAGGATTTGAGATATCAATGTTTTGTAGCAGGATAGTTGTGATAACACTCTTAGGGCTATATAAACACCTGCTTAGCACACTTCCGTTCATTCCACATGGTGCTGCAGTGGCAGCTGGAGGGCAGTGGAGAGAGGAAGGGAGGATGAGGAAGGGAAGCGAAAAATCTACCGTCATATCATGATTGTGTCCCTTCTACTGTTATGAAACACCATTGTGTTGCATACGCGTCACTTCCAGGAGGTGTTGGTGTCACAGGAGGAAGGGACCATAGCGGAGGATAGAAAGCTTGCGCAGGAAAGGAAGGTCCCGGCGGTTGACGGGGGACTAATCTGGTTTTATAAAGCCAGTACTGTGATTAGGCAATGG
>MU882468.1:1212-13082 GCA_036418205.1 Ostertagia ostertagi
GTAGTACGCTTCGATTAGATGAAGGACTGATTGAACGCAAGATTTCTATCAACAGCTAGTTTCTGATTTCTTTAGGGTTCACGAGCGCAGAGCGATTTCCATATGAAGACGAGGAAAAAGGTCCCAAGCAATGAACTCAGCAAGTAACGGTGAATCCCGAGAGTTACACGCAAGAGGTGGCTGCGGCAACAACCCAGAGGCGACCCCACCTCATATAGGCCTCGGCTGGAGGCGTGGCCGGAGGCGGAGCATGCGCCGCTCGCCGGTGCATGCGCCGCCAGCGCGACCAACGGCGCGACAGGGCCGGGCGCGCGGTGCGCCCACGACCGTCGTCGCGAACCGCGACACCCTTAGGAATCTCAAACGAGCCACTCAAGACCCACACAACTCGTAAAAAGAGGAAAAAAAATAAAAGGATAAAGCATTTGCCGTTGATCAATCCCTTTTTGGGATGCGGCACGCATTCTACTTCCATTTGTACATTCGTAGTGGCGTTTGAATGCGATGTGGCCTATACAATGACTTGCGGGGGCCAGCCGATGTACAAGTCAGTGTTTTTATCCTCCCAGACAAGTCTGGTACCAATTAACCGACCCCGGAGGGATGGAAGGCTTGGTTGGCCCGGGCGACTCACGACCCAGGATTTGATCCCCGGACCGCTCGCGTGGTAAGCGTGCCACTTGCCACTACACCACTTCCGCCCTAAAAAAGAGGAAGGCCTAGAAAAAGAAAAGAAAGTTGCTCTAGTCATATCAGTGATGAAAGGTCGGAAAACGTGGTCTGTTTCAGGCTCATCACCCTCGATCTTCCGCTGAATCTACGCAGGAAGTGCGAGTGTGGATTATTTGATCAAATGCCTCATGTCGCTTTACTAACTTTGAAACATCCGCTCAAAGAATGTAGCAGACATGTTCCAGTTGGCGAATGTGGCTTCCATATCGGAGCAAGAATGTTGGGGAGACGAAAGAAAAGAAGAAGAACTCCGGATGAAAAATTCGCAGTATCTGACCCCTTATGGACTTGCGCTTGCAATGCAGGCACATCGTCGCCGCTGTCACGTTTACTCTGAAGCGCTGTATGGAACACAGGGAAGGCGCTTTGAACACCCAGCGCTCTTCTTCTTGACGGTCAAGTACGATGTGGCTACCATCACACACTCTAATGCAATGCGGAATAGTAAGAGTGGCAAGACATGTTTCAGCGCAGCCGGCAAGATTAGCTTTTTGCTTTGCCAAGCCCCTTCAGCCTAGTGCACTTAGGAGTGCACAGAAGAGAATTAGAATACCTGACTGTCCACGTCTACGAAAGCTGAGACTTATTCTCACAGAAACTGCTGGAGACCAAAGCTGTCAGCACGGATCATTATACTATGCGGATGCAGAAATGTCTTCGGAAGGGTTCAAATGAGGCAAATGTTTAATTGCTCTAGACGACACCTTCAATCGAGTGGCAGACAGCTGTTTTTCCGCTTCTTATTGAGGACAACAGTTGCTGAGCCATGACCAGCAAGGGTGATGTGTGCGCAGACATCGCTACATCCTTTAATAAGCTGACGCGGATTTGAAACATTATTCCGAATCAGTGCAAGCGATGTCTTTAGAGTAGCCGCACCTCTATATCGCAACCCAGGCCTCCTCTGTGACAGACTTCCCGTAACCAGAAAAGTCGGGCCTCCTATGTCGTGGTCAATCGAGCTGTTTGAAAAGATCAAAATCATGCCGCAACATCGTCAAACTCAAGAGTTTTATCCACCTGTCCCGATCGAGCTCAAAGGCGGAGGGAAGAAGGAGATGATGCGGTGAAGCGCGTAAGCCGTGAAAGAAACGCTGACTCCCAATTTTTCGTGATTGCCGGTCCGCGAAATTCCACCAGTTGCACATAACGTTTGGCGTCAAAGGCGGGAAGAAGCCCCTCGAGGAGAAGCTCAGAAGCTTAGAAAGATTGATGATCCACCGTAGAGAGTGAATGCTCATGGAAGCACGACTTTCGGAAGCACATTGCTGAAAACATAGAGTCGAGGCGATTTCTCCCTTCCCGGCGGTCATGTCAGATCAGCTGCTATTTTGATTAATTAGTTATTTTTTGATTTAACTTGTTCGTTACTGGTGCTGTAGCTGTTTCAGAAGCATGTTGTTCCGTTGTTCGATGAATTGGCCGTCTTCAAGGAAATCGATGCAGGGAATCGATGGGATCACAAGGCGGGCAAGGGAGCTTCGACCAATGGCGAGGATGCGACATCCCTGTGGGGACTCCGCATCTCCGCGAGCCTACGAAAATTGCCGATTTCCAGTTCTTCAGATCAACTCAATATTTCAAGTGAACCCTTGCGTGGATAGGTTTGTTTGAGCTCACCGAGATTCACATCGGATGCTAACTCAATAAGCCTAGCTTTAAGCCTTCCGCGTACTGAATACCAACTTCCTGGCTTCCAGGATAATTTCACGCTTTGCTGAATTCTGATCCCTCCTACTTTAAACAAATCGAGCATTATGGTTGGCATCAATCGGAATGCTTTGGTTACTCCATCTATCGTTTGCCCTTCTACACTGCTTGGCTCAAAGGTGCTAATCAGTTCATTCTAGATATTTGCGTTTTCTGAAAAAAAGCGATACTGTCGGAGCACTAGTGATCCTTTCATTTGTTCAAGTTTTTGAAACGGCATGTTTACATTGTGATCACCCTAAGATGTGGGAATTAGCAAGTAATTCTGTGTTCACCAAGGTAGAAGCAACGACAACGTCCACGAAGATTTATACAGTAACTGAATGTCTGTCTCTTGAGCATATCAAATTGAATTCTTCCATCAATGCAAGCGACTTGGTAGCAGTTCGTAAGGAAGTTTTGTGATGGGGTAGAGCTTCCCACTCCCCTGCTTATCGTGACAATTATTTGGTTGCCAATGTTCAGAAATGTGGAAGAAAACCTCAAATTTAGCCGGCCTGATAAAGTGAATGACCAGTGTGAAGCTGTTTTGAGAGAGTCCCCAACGCAATGCATGGGAATTGGTAAAGCTTTAAGTAAGGGTTTTAAAAGCACAATAGCCTTTCCCCACTATCGCCTGAAAGAAAAATCATGACGAAAGATTTTCTGCGATCTGAGTGACCACTAGCTACAGAAGGTAAGTTTTCATGAGTATCCTGATTTTACGCCTGTCTCCCGTTTGACCTGATCGCTTGGTTGGGAGTGGCAAGATCTGGGTTCTTGACGTAAACCATAAACCATAATGCGTAATCACCACTGAGTCGAACGTGTAGAACCCAAGATTTTTGAATAAAGCACCCCAATTTGAGAGGCATCTGATGGTGAAGTTAGTGGAACTGCAAATGTTTCGTTCACCAAGGCTCTGACTCACAAGCTCCCCTAGTATTGTTGAACAACAATACGGGCAAATGGATGGGCTCACCCCTACACCATGCTTGGGAAATACGGGAAGTTTATTCCATCCAAGCTCGTTCGCGAGTTATGAGGGAGGTCCACCAAGAGTCTCCAAACTTCTTATGGGACGTTCTGACCACCTGGTGTGTCCAGCAAATAAGTAACAAAAAACCATCTGTTTCTATTGGTGCTATATTTTGCTCACATCAGCCGTACGCCTGAGCATATCACTATATCACTCACAAGAGAACGCTTACAATGGAAGGAACCCACGTCAAAGAGGCCATTCGTAATGAAACCCAAACTCGGAGATGTGTGCTTGTATTTAATATAAAGCTTTTAAACGTTCAAATTTACACTGTTTCACAAATTCACACACCTTACAGCGATATCATGTGTTCAAAGGGCTTGCTTAAAGCATCAGCTAATTCCGTCCTTATGTTACCGACCAGTTATTTTACAGGTGTCGAGGTGTTTCTACGTTTTGGAAGGTGACGTCATCTTTGATGATGTTCTTTTAAATGTGATATGCTTGCTCAGCGGATCAAACTATCTCTAGAAGGCTTAGCTTTTAGAAAACTGAAGTTTGGACCCAATTTGAAAAGATAGCCAGCAAACGGTCGTTGGTGTTACCCCTAGCCACCACCCCTGTGCTGTCCTACCATAAACGGCAGCAAGCGTGCATAGAAGAAAAAAACCACATAAATTTTCTGATAATGCAAGCAAGCCGGAGACATATATTTGTTTTCACAATTATGACTGAAAGTTCAATTTATCATTATCAAGCTCAGACAATGTGTTGATGCATAGAGATGACCGTCCTTATTTTCATCGTTAGGTCAAATTCTTGGATTTAGAACAAAAGTGGTTGAAAGGAGTAAGGAGCGGTTTGACGCTCTGAATACGACTATCAACTCTGTTCGGTACGAAGGTGCCTGTCGCGTGTGCTACAAGTGCAGGGGCAAACAGCTTTGAATAGCGCGCTGTTCGAAACCCCTCGTCTTTGCGCTTGTAAGACAGGCAAAGGATGATGATTCACGAGTCTTTAACATTGTCTTCAGGAAGAGCAAAAGTGAGAACTCATCAACAACGCTGACCTCACGACCAAGGCACGTCGGCCAAAGCCGCTGCCATTGTGCTATCTCGCTGCATAATTGCCTTCAGAGAGTCTTTCCGCAGAGCTAGAGGGCAGATTCGAAATCAGCGACCTAAATCACAGTATGTATGTTTCGTAACAAGTGGCCACTTTGATCTGGAATCCTTCCCTTGTTAGTGGGCTACACCTCGCGTATCTTCACTGGCTCGTAGGTCTCCAATTCCTTCCCTGACTCCAATCATTTCGAGAGTTGCCCTTTCGACTGGCATCATTCCCCGCAGCATGACAGTACGCTTGTACATGGGTTCTACCTTGTAGTGGTGTACGAGCTTGAGGCGGGATCGGAATATCCTTCAGGATAGGGCTGCGCCGAAACCCCATACCGATTCCCGTGACTAAAGAACCCAAAGTGCCCAAGCCCTTGGTGGGACGGCGCTCTCCTTGAGCAACGGGAACGCCCTGGTAAGGCTATCCCGTGGGACGAAAGATACCACGACCACTTCTTACTCCCGCCCTTAGTCCCCTGCAGGCTGCCCCTGCCCAGTCAGGTAGCGCTGGATCAGCAAACAGCTAAGGGCGAAGAAATCTCAGGGCCATAGGCTACCAAAGGAGATGGACAAGAGTGAGCCAGCTGATCGCCTGCACCTACAGTTGCCGTAGTGTCAGCTCGGGCCGCTCAGGCTTTGCGATGCACTCAAACTTCGAACTCATTGATGACAGTACGCAAATACAGTTCTACAATACTCTAATTATTACGAAATGATGAGGTACTCTGCTACCCAGATGACATAGTGGTACTCTCAGCTTTACAAGAAAGGAATTTCTCGGACATGAGATCCTTGGGGAAACACTGAACGTCGATCTGGCGAAGTGGAGGCTTAGAGCCTACTCAAAATAAACGGCAAGATTCAATCAGTACCGATTCCACTGTGACATTACACACGTTCATGGCTAGCATTACGCTCACATCAACAAGTACTTGCTAAGGCCCGATAAGTGCGGAACCTGTCCCATGATATGATTCGGAAAAAAGGGCCGTTGGTTTGACGTCGAGAGAGAAACATTTGAAATCTTTACTGAAGCTAGCACAGAAGCCCAGGAGCGTTCTTCAGTCTAAGACAATAAGACTGGAATTCTTCCACTGTTGCTATTCCCGTAACCCAAATGCCTGGTGCAACGTGAAAAAATACCGTGTAAAACGAATTGAAATGCACTTGTATGAGTTCTCTGCTAGTATTTTCTCTCAGGAACGGTAGGGCTTTTGAGACTAGCGTTTTTCGGAAAATGAGTTTCTGCGTGTAAGTAGGGTCGTTCTAGGAATACAGAACCATGATCCATTTTTGGGACGCCTCCAGGAATTTCCAAATAGGGGTGAAGAAATGGTCTGCAGTTCGATCCTTGGTGATGACTAATTTCTGCAATATAGTTTGGCGCAACCTGTTTGCTGCCATGGCGGCCAACTGAGAAATATGATGTCAATTTGTTCGTTGTTTTGGTCGTTAATTTAGGCGCAACATAGGGGCGTTAAGTTGCACTAAAGTTTTGGTCACCGTCGATAGAAAGTTTCATTCCTTTCCCCGCCTTTTTCAAGCAGATTCTGAGGGCGATTTAGGGAAAAGAAATGTGATCAACGAGTTCTATATTCACCCATGAACCCTTTCTACAACATTCTACGATCAACATTCACAAAAAAACTCTTCATGTCCTGAAAATTACCCCCTTGTCAGCGATATATTTCTATGCGTGTCCAATTGGAAAGTGTCCATTATATCATTTTACTCGCCCCATATTAATTTTACCTAATTTTCACAGGTTGACTCTTTTGACTACAGAAAGCAGAGACGTTCGCTCTGTGTCCTAAGGATAACAATAAATATATATGAGAGATCTATTTAAATATAGGTAGCCTTTACCGGGTGAAAATCCGTATGCCAAATGATCCGCTCGTGGAACTGTACAGAAAGGAACCAAGCAACGGGACAGTATACAGTTAAACGAGAGCAACTTCGGGCCGTCCGAGTGCAAGCATAAATTTTGAGTTCGGCCATTAACAGGCGTGGGAGAGTCTTGCCTTTTATTGAGGCACATGCTGGCCAAGTTGTAGGAAACTGGGGCCCGGAAAGTTAACCTCAAAAGAGCGCTATGGGAGCCGTTGAGCGTGAGGTGTGGCAAATCCAGATATATGCTAATAAGAAGCAGGGCAGTTCGATGTTTGTGTTCTGCCATAAACGCCCAATGGTACGAAGCAGCGGAGGGGTTCTGTGTGCTGCAAAAGAACGGGCCGAATTAGCTGAGCGTTAATGTTACCGGGGGGTGCTGCAGTATTCAATACAAAGACTCAAGTGGATCTCTTTGAACATGCCCTCTCTCGTTTTTTTAAACTCTTCAGACAAATTGTAGTCAGGTCGTTCACATATTTGCATTAATTTACATTGCGTAAAACTTCACTGAGGACGAAAAAATATGACTGCTTCCCTTTTCGCGACTGATAGTATTTCTATTTGAATATACTCCGTATACCTTATGAGCGCGTCCACTGGACGTGTGAAAATAAATAAATAAATAAATAATGATAGTTTTGAATATTGACTGACTGAAGACGAAACAAGAATCAGAGCAAACGTCGGTGAAGCCACTAACAGTCATCTCTTTTCTTCCTCAATGAAAATAAGGAATGAGTGACGCGGACGAGTTATCTGAAATTGCTTTCTTCCAGCTCTCACTTATACCTGCTTGTGATATAATTAGCCCCTACAAGCCATTCACCATTGAGTCTTTGTATTTCGTTATACATTATACGAAGTTATAGTAGCTCATTCGTAAAGCCTTGAGACCAATCGTCGCGCATTTTTGATCCACGATATGATGCACATCTGTGACACTCATGGGTCACCCCATCAGATTCTTGGACATGACCTCATTTGGGGTTGTAGCTTCGAGTTTCGCTCGTCCCGTGAAAACCACCCCTTGTCCATCGTCTTCACCATCGTCGTCGTCGACAAACTCAAAAAGGCCAACTATTAATGAAGAAAATGGAAGAATTGAGTGGCTTTTGTCTCCACCTCCCCCTCTGTGTACAATCTAAAGTACCTCAGCCCGACGAATTTCTAAGAATCAAAATCAAAGATCAGTGCAAGTAGTGTCCAGACTGTTCTTGGTTTAGATTGGTTTAGTGCTGATAATGGCAACTACACTATGAAAAGCTGAGTTGGGGCGGTAACTTGTAGCGCACTTGCTCGATAAGCGAGAGAGGCGGCGCTTGGAGCAAAAGTTTGTTCATAACTCTGCATTTTTGTTAAAAGTGTCCAGAGTGTCAAAATACCTCGTTTCTCTGTCGGAGGCAATCACTGTTGATGCAGGCGTGAAAGAAAGTGGCTTCTCCTCGCCCACTTTATCCACCCCATCGAGCATTGATTCAGTAGGCAAGCAGCGACATTAATGGTATTTAGAAGGGAAAGGAACACGGAACATAAGGAAATGAATTCAGTTCGGATTCTCAGGTCCTACAGAGCTCTCCTCCCCCATTCAACCCTTCTCATCTCGAAAGCTCGATTCCGTAGCGAGGCAACCGTAAGGAGAGCTGAGGAACGGTCAACTGTGAGCCTTGGAGCTAGAAACGACAGGATGGGGCATTCTCCATGTGTCCAATAAATAGTACAGGACAAATTTCAAACGCGTACAAGTATTTCCATAGTCCAAGAAAACAGCGCACAGTAGAATAGAAAGACCTTTGCACTGAAGCTATTAGTAAGGATGACGACATTCAGCGTGGGGCTCAATTACGACACACAGTATACAGGGGCCCAAAAAAAGAGAAAGGCACATCATCAAATTTTTCGTCGCACAGGATGCCGTTGTTGATGAATGTTTTACGGCAGAATATTCCTTAGGTGTCCCCCATAAGCAGAAGCAGCCCCTACTTCACTGCCCTCACGGTCTTCAGAATATGACGTCATCTGCCGTCGCCGTCAAGCTCAACGAGGCTTACCGTAATCGCTCCGGCCTGAAGCTGCAACCTAATTTCTTCAATCGGTTAACTGGTGAATAGCTTCTTAGAGACACTAGCTGTGACTGTGCAAGACCGCTTTTGACCAGCGTTTCAGGGACGTCGTAATGGTCTATGGTACCTCGACGACCTCGTTGAGCTCGTACCGTGAACCATGTTTCCGTGGGAAAATCTTCTGATGTCGTCGGTGTAGAAGGCTGTCATGTAACCTTTTGATAGATTAGAATGTGCTCTTTAATATTCAGTCAAGGCTCATTGGTTTGGTTCCGCAACGTGTAGATTAGTTCGCGTTCGTAATAGCGGAAGAAATGAACTTTTTTGCCCCCGCCCCCCCCCTTCTAGGTTAGCAATCAGTGTGAACCATTTTTGTGCGTCAACAGTTCTTAACAAGAATATCTTCCATCAAGGCAAAACAAACTTAGAAGTCTCTATCTTATCGATCAAGCATCCCTGAAAAAAGAAGATAGTACTCAACAGGATTTTCAGGTTTGATTGAGGCTCAAAAATCACGATATTCCAGGTAGTTATCACAAGGAAGCCGGCTTATGAGTAAAGCACATCTCGCCCCAGCCGAGATTCGAACTGCACCTCTCGCTTTCCGGGCAGTTGTGCGAGTCTGGAGTACGAATCATTCAGTGGTTAGTCACAGCCGTTTATGGCGCTCTGCATCAGTTCACTTCCTCTTCTTGGCTTATCGTCATTGTGTCGTCATTATGTAGTGATAAGTGGTTTTCTAATCGCACGCTCAATTCTCGCCAGTACTCAGGACTTTTTCTTAGCGCTTGGTTGACACTTTAGCAGTAGGCAGTTCTTCTTGAACGTTGTTTTTTAGCAATGCAAAAACTTGTTGTGCTGTCGGTGTGTTTGTTCCTGAGCTGCTCCGCGGGCCCGGTCTTCAGAATGTCGAAGCAGTGGAACAAAAAGTAACCTCCGAGCTGGTACGAATTTTCCTTGAGGAGCACCTTACGAATTGCCTTTTGCGATTTTTTGTTTCAGTTATTTATTCATCTGAGCTTTTTATAGGCCTCAACCTCCTACGCTGTCGACTTGTCCATTCCGATCTCGCTGGCGGGATTCCAGTGCATTCAACGCAATCTGTACAGTACTGCTTTCATAAGGTACATTATTCAGATGAAGCTCAATCCCTAACCTTCTTGGACGACTTTCTGATGGGTCTATCGCGAGCTTGTGTGTGAGCTCCATTCATCTTCTCAGCAATGAAGTTTCCCACATGTGGGCTGCAGTTTGCTAGCCACGAGGGACCATACAGCCCTTATGTGGGCTGCAGATAGCAATTCGTTTTTGGTGTTTATTTGATTGGTTCGATACGCTTTCAGCATCAAGTGATTAGAGGGCCAATAAACAACAGTCGGCGTGCGCTAAGAAAGAAGGTTGTCTTCGCTTCTAACCCTGATGAAGAACAGAGAAGGATCGCTTTTCGTCTAAGTGGCTAATAGTTAGTTACATTATTCTAAAACTTCATCAGGCTCTACCATGAGTGAAAGGTATGTGGGAAGTCCCTCAAGCAAAAGACTGGTTCACTCTTTTCGTATCGTGTACTAAAGTTCTTGGATGTGAACCAATTTCATCAGTTTAAGCTCCTTCGGCAAATTTGAGTGCACGACTTGTTCCTTTTTAATGCGCTTTTCGATACAAAACTGTTCATAAAATTCGCCAAAGACACTTTGGCAACATTGAGCCTCTCCCCATGCGGGCTACACGAGTGAGAGCGCAGCCAGGTCAGCGGTGCGTTGCGCAGATTTCAAAGTTTTTACGATCCCCTCCCTTTCAGAGGGTATCTGTGCGACCCCCTGCATTAGCCATTGCGTTGTTTTGCATATTTGAGGTCCGTGATCGGTGTGTGGGCCGTCACCGACATGAGAGGTGTTGGACACTGGCAAGTCCGCGCGCTTTCCCTCACCAGAGGACGGGGATCGAGACAACATGAAATTGCTCCTCATATGGTGGTAATCCCCAATGTTTTGCGTCAACCTAGGCATGATAATAAAATTGCCACGGGTTCGTACTTTCGGAAAAACAAACCAAGTTGCTTTTTCATTGAACTAGCAAATTAATTTTTTCATAGATAAAAAATTATTAGTATACAGGTTGCTACATAGATACGAAGACCTCGGCATTTTGAAATGTTATATCTTTCTTTAAAAGCGGTCTCATGAGATGGGATACAAAAAAAACAAAAATTATTTTCTTCTAAAAAGTTTTAAATTTACGAAATGTTCAATTCTTCAAAAAATCGTCCCGTTGTTCCGTTTTTTGTGCACACGCGAGTTTTCGACATTCAAACATTCATAACTTTCTTCATAATCAACTTTTTGCAGATGTCTAAGGCTAATTAGAAACTAGAAGATTAGCGCTTTCGAAAAAGCACCTGAAATTTTTCCAAGATCACTTTCTCAAAAATAGTCCCGTTGTTCCGTTTTTCAGGGGTTTGTGGTCCGATTTTTGAGAAGGCGCGAGTTTTCGACATTCAAACGTTCATAACTTTCTTCATTATTAACTTTTTGCAGATTTTCAAAGCTAATTAGAAACTAGAAGATTGACGCTTTCGAAAAATTAAATTTTTCTAAATAACTCTTTCGAAAAATCGTCCCGTTGTTCCTTTTTTCCTCTATGACTTTTCTGGGCCATTTCCTGAAACGCGACTTTTCAATCTTCAAACCCCCATAATTTTCTTCAAAACTGTATGATGAGAAGTGGCAAAAGCCCAATGAATAGTTCTTTATGACACATGCGTGACCTCCCTGAAAGTCGTGCTGACAGAATTTTAATAAGTATTTGATAGTGAATCCAACAATTTCGGTGCACGTTCCTCCATCTAGATTTGGTCTGAAAGCATCAAGCTTTTTTGAAGAAATCTGTCTACTGCGGCCGCTGACAGAGAAATTGTTTTGAGAAACTAATGCTCAGGGATACGCCGTGAACCTGTCAGCGATTAGCAGTCGCACTGGCATTTGAAGGTCCTCCACTTCCCTGGAGACGGTGAGAGTGTCGCGAATGTAGTTGTGTGTGTCATGGTGATCCTGTTTCACTTGTTTCACTGCGATTATATATTATTATTGTATTATTAGTACTTTGCAAGATTATTTCATCACATTTTCTCACAAATTAACTTTCCTACTACATTGCACATCCCCTCCACTCCTCAGCAGCTGAGGATCGCTATGCATCCCACCGCTGGTTTCCTCGATTGCAACCCCCTCGTTGTTCTTTGCGCAACAGCGGTTGACCCTGCTCGCAGGGTCAAGCGAACCGTCGAGGAAAATTTGGAAATACGACCCCCTCCCCCCTCCCCCAGAGGCCGAAGTCCATGAAACGACCCTCTTCAAAAGCCGAACTATGAAAAGGTTGTTTAATTCTCCCCCAAAACTGTTC
>MU882469.1:0-15665 GCA_036418205.1 Ostertagia ostertagi
CTCTCTCAACTCTCTCGATTATTCAAAGGGGTTTTCAAGCAAAGCATTAGGTCTGTGTTTGCACTAGTTTATATGTCCCACAAGCAATTTGGTATCACTCAAAGAATTACCTGGAATGACCTTGTCAACTTCGGCGAGTGTGGGCTAAAAGAAACTAAGAAAATGCAAAAAGACTGTGCGCGCCTTCAGCTCGCCCACAAACTTTTTGCGTTTTCTTAGTCGATTCAACCCGAATTGCTTCAATAAAAACCACCAAAGATCGAGACGATAACTCTTCGGAATAGTGTTGCTTCCGAAGACTATTGGTAGGATTGGCAGCAGATCCTGAGATCAAAAGCGATGTGACTCACGGTGGTTCCATCGTTGTGAGTAGCCCTTTTTGGGTGATTCCCTTACCTTCTGGGTGTACACTGTGCTCGGTTCACTTACTGCCATCCCACAGAGATGTGAACTTAAACCTTGAGAGCAGCAAAGATCTTCCGAACAGTGGACGAAGGAATATCAAGCCTCTGCGAAGTCGGAACTTCTGAGACCGCCCTTGAGCAGTCTCTTGATCATGGGTCGATGCGATGAAAACTTCATAGCGGAGTTTAGATGAACTTTAACCAAGTAACTTATGGTGCTTCTTACACAGCTCCTGAGCTTTTGAAGAGTTTTGACAACATCGAAGATACTCTACGGCTCAGTGCCAGTAAGCAGTCAAAGTCGCGTCCTATTTTTCTCAGACACCCTTTGAAAGTTCTTTGCTAAGCTGCAGCAATTATACACATGTATTCCATAATGGTTGCGACCTAACTTTGAAATATTCAACCATCAGAACATGTATAATACAAATAGTTGCGGCCTAGCATTGAAATTTCAAGCAACAATGTTGGTGTGGGAAGTTCGTTCCGGCCAATAATTTTGACCGCTTCTGCTGCCAAAGATAGCCTCGTAAACATTATGACAAAAGAGCATTTTACCGAACATTGTTCGCTAGTGATCACCTATATCCCGGTAAGAAATTAGCCCTGTGGAAATGAGCTATGTAGTCCCACCCTTCCACCCAAAGATAGCCTCGTAAACATCCACCATTAAAAAAACGCATTGAACAACAGCACTGAAGCAGCTAAAATAAAAATGAATATGAAAATCGCAGCCATATACTGCGAACAATGTGAAGGTCAAATTTAAAAAAGACGGCCGATTCACCGTAGTTGTGGCACGCTTGGTCCTTGGGTAAGATTGCTGAAATCAATGGATCCAATAGAAATTTACATCCTCGTTGATACGGTACCGTTCTCCTGTAATTGTTTCTATACTGTATGCCAAACAAGGTTTTAAGATGGAATTTTAATTTACTGACCTTACTTTTCGACCTTCGTCTTCGTAGGCCTGGAGATTGTCTGAAGCGTTTTGATTCGTTAGCTACTCGATCAACCGCTTGCAGCGTTTTCGACGTCATATAACGTCGAGAACACTACTAAGCACTCAGTGACGAAAGCTTAACTCACCGAATGTGCAGTATCTAATAGCACATATATTGGAGAAACTGGGAGGGCACTACCGTATCGAGAGCATTTGGCTGGGAAGAGGCGTAATGTAGCTACCCCACTTGGCAAGCACAAGATTGAGGAGCACAATGGGAACGACTTTGATGTTAAATGTTCTGTGTTAGCGTACGAGACTGAGATTTCATCCAGAAAAGCTTTGGAATCATTCTGGATTTTCGCAAGGAAACCCTAGAATGAACCGGCCGAAACGAATGTACGAATGAGCTCTTGCCTTTTGTTTCAAAATGCGAGCTTCGAGGGCGACGTGCATTTTGACAGATTTTGACGTATATGACACTGACTTGAGTGAGCATCATTTCCTATATTGACGCCGGATCTAGCACAGGGCGTGAGCTAGCGCTCCGCATCGGTGGAATCTTCGTTGAGTTAAGCTTTTGTCACTGGGTTTTGGCAGTGTTTCCGACGTTCTATGACGTCGAAAACGCTACAAGCAGGTTGATCGAAAAGCTAACAAATCGAGACAGACGATCTCCAGGCGTCTGTAGAAGACAAAGCGATCGAAACGTAAGGCCACTGAATAAGCCTGCATCTAAAGGAGCTCGTTTGGCATACATATAAAAATATTACAGTACAATAGACATAGAATGCCGAGGTTCCAACAAAGGGCGACATGGATGCCGCTTTTGCGATAGCGTCCCTAACAATAGTGTCATCCTCAATGAAGTGTTAAGGGCGGGGGAGCCCGCAGTACATAGAGAGGTGAAAAAATTACATATTCACTGTGTTCTATCTTTTCTGGACGCGTCACGCGTCCCGTTTCTATTCAGAGTCAAGACCAGCATTGGAGGGGTTGTGTCTAAACATTCAACAACATGCGGGACTGCCCGCTGCACAAGCCAGTGAATTTGACCTGACGAGTCTGATACTATTTAATCGATCTAGGAGGGACAGAAGTTTGATGACTTTGATGGCATTCTCTTTTAGGAGGGGACCCTGGACCACTGCGTCATTCAGCAAAACATCTGTATTAATGATACTAACACTGAAGCAAATAATTAAAGAAGGAAGTTTGAGCGGTGTACAAGGTGTAGTGATTTTCAATCCATGTAATCACCGCGAAAATCTCCTGTCTCCTTACTCGATGATGTCTGAGATATTGAGCTTAGGCTTGTTTGAAATGCAGTTTTGTCGCTTTATCTACTGGAGAGTATTTCAAAAAAAGTAAGAGTGAACATTGTAATTCGATAAAGCTACATTGAAAACTTCACGCGGTTAATTTTGAAATTGTATACGGCGCGCTCTTGTTACCGTAAATTGTGGCCACCGTGTACATGTACTGCTTTTCCAAGTTCCAACGGATGTGACCAGAAAGCAGGCGGCACAATGAAATTATTGTGCTTTTCCACTTCAAGAGTGCAGAAAATTGGAAAATTTCGCTCTTTGTCTCCACTCGCTCATGGAACCAAAATTCATTGACTGTCAACCACATCTGACGTAAATGAAAGGGCAAATATGCATCACACAATGAGAGAGAGCTTAACGGCACTTCAGCAGAGACGACAGGTCAGCGAACATAACGAAAAGCACATACGAGATCCTATAAAAATGTAGCCGATGAGGGAATCTTCATCCGATCCCGACTGACATCCGGCAGCAACGAAGTCTTGTTACCATAATTTGTGGCCATCCTGTACAAATTATGGTAATGTGGTCTTACGTGTCCATCGCCATCATTCTTGTTAGTACCTTCACCGAAGGAACAGCATTACCTGATGAGGTTTGTTTCTTACACACGAATCTTTATTTCGAAGTAGTTCAAAAAGGATTAGCCAAAAAAAGGATTAGCCAAAAAGGATAGCGTGAAGAACCCCACCGTGAAGAATTTGTTTCTTTTGATTTATGAAAGAAACTGCGAAAAATGTTGTCTTTTCGCGATCAAACTATAGGTGCACGAGTACTTGACGACGCACGCACAATTTCCACGCCCCTTACAGTAGAACACCTACAAAAACAATTTTGTATCAAAATAAACCGTTTTCAGGAGTGCAAGGATCGCTGGGTAAATCCTCGAGTCTGCCAAGATTACATCAATTGGGGCTGGTGTACCTCAGACGATCCAGGAAGGCTCGGCCTTGCGAAGGCGAACTGCGCAAAGACATGTAACCTTTGCAGCTCCACCCAAGAGCCCGCCCCCATTCAAGGTGCAGGAGAATCTGGAGAGGTGTGTTGACTCCAAAATGTGACCGAGCGATTCTAACCTTACTTTTGATATAAAAAGAATCGCTTTCAGGAGTGCAAGGACCGCTACGTAAATCCTCAAGTCTGCAAAGGTTACGCAGAGCGCGGCTGGTGTACCTCAGACGATCCAGGAAGGCTCGGCCTTGCGAAGGCGAACTGCGCAAAGACATGTAACCTTTGCAGCTCCACCCAAGAGCCCGCCCCCATTCAAGGTGCAGAAGAATCTGGAGAGCCCGCCCCCATTCAAGGTGCAGGAGAATCTGGAGAGGTGTGTTGACTCCAAAATGTGACCGAGCGATACTAACCTTACTTTTGATATAACGAAGAATCGCTTGCAGGAGTGCAAGGACCGCTACGTAAATCCTCAAGTCTGCAAAGGTTACGCAGAGCGCGGCTGGTGTACCTCAGACGATCCAGGAAGGCTCGGCCTTGCGAAGGCGAACTGCGCAAAGACATGTAACCTTTGCAGCTCCACCCAAGAGCCCGCCCCCATTCAAGGTGCAGGAGAATCTGGAGAGGTGTGTTGACTCCAAAATGTGACCGAGCGATTCTAACCTTACTTTTGATATAAAAAAGAATCGCTTGCAGGAGTGCAAGGACCGCTACGTAAATCCTCAAGTCTGCAAAGGTTACGCAGAGCGCGGCTGGTGTACCTCAGACGATCCAGGAAGGCTCGGCCTTGCGAAGGCGAACTGCGCAAAGACATGTAACCTTTGCAGCTCCACCCAAGAGCCCGCCCCCATTCAAGGTGCAGAAGAATCTGGAGAGCCCGCCCCCATTCAAGGTGCAGGAGAATCTGGAGAGGTGTGTTTACTCCAAAATGTGACCGAGCGATACTAACCTTACTTTTGATATAAAAAGAATCGCTTTTCAGGAGTGCAAGGACCGCTACGTAAATCCTCAAGTCTGCAAAGGTTACGCAGAGCGCGGCTGGTGTACCTCAGACGATCCAGGAAGGCTCGGCCTTGCGAAGGCGAACTGCGCAAAGACATGCAATCTCTGTCATAACAGTGATTTGCACGATTGTCAACCAGAAGCTCCTTCAATTAAAAATATTATGCAGGACGAGATAACAGCAACACCTTTTTTGGAACCTCCAGCATTATTAGGTCGCGAATCGAGCTAGTACATTTTACAACAAATGAGAAACAAAAAAATGGTGGCAAGACGAATCGCTGCAGCAACTCTCCCCATTGCAAGTTTTTATAAACAACCAGTGTCTTCAGTTATAGTGAAGAACTGAAGTCGTTGTTCTCGTCCAATGAGGTGCGCGAAGTCGAACATCAACCATTCATAGCTTCCCAGGAATGTGGAAATCCATAGACCAGCAAATGATCTAATCGAGCCCTCTATATCCTCGTTCTTGAAGTGATAAAGGGAAAAGAAGATAGTGCATTCGGCCCTCATCGAGCTATATTCTACTGTAACACTTTGTTGTAGTCCTTTATCGTATTGCATTCGGATACGACTAGATCTGTACAATTGACTTATGAGGTGGATTGATGTGTGCACAGGTGGCAGGATCTAGTGATTGTGCAGGATTGGGAATCAACTCGGATTTTTTTTTTGAAAAAGTAAAAACAAAGCCAGTACTCTCATGACAATCCGTCGAAACACTTGCAGAGTTCTTACTTAATGCTCATGTTGATTTTGAGATGGTGATTGCTTCAATGATGTTATAACCTTATGGGCCTCTTTTACTTGCTCGACAATTTTTTGCGCTCCATGCCACGACTGGATTTATCTCGGTACCTGCTTATTATGAGGGAGGATGACTAAAGCGTTTAATGCAACTGCGGAAGTGAAGCACGCTCAAGTGTGATATTTTCCCAGAATGTTGACCTTATCACGGCAGGCAACCGATCACTATGATTGTGACCGCGTGTTTGTTCCTTTGATCTTCTGTACTTCAAGAGCAATGATGTGGAAGCTTCAGCTAGATAACAAGAATTCAAAATCTTGCAAAGGAAAGATGATCGAATTTACGCGACACCAAAAACCATACAATGATTCAAGAGACTAAAATCTTTATAAAAGGGCGATGAACACTTGCTAGATAGCTATGAATAAGCAGCGGAAAAAAACAAACGGAAGTCTGTAATGGAACGACGGAGAACCACAAATCGCATTGAGCGTTGGCTAACTGATCCTTACCATACTTAAACCTAGGTCAATGGCCTGGTTTTTTTCCACGAGCCCTACAGTCCCCGTGGCTAAGAATTTATGAACAGAACTGTACAGAAACTAAAAAGTCTTTCTCTAACAAGGAAAGGATACCAAGTCGAAGTGGCCATCCGTAATGAAACCCTATACTCATGATGTGTTTTCGGACGCTGATCTCGAATCCGCTCTCCAAATTTGCGAACGACTTCTGAAAAGGGTTATAGGGGTTGTTTCCAATTTAAGCTCGCTGTAAGCGAACACCTGCAGGCACATCCTCATGGTGACGGCTTGGCCAAGCGGTAGTGTTGGCGGTTTGCAGTGGTGAAACCAATGGATGGGATCATGCTGGGTATGAAGTTTTTGCTCTTTGTAATAGGTCTGTTTTCTGAGTGTGAAATCACTCCAAGATACGAATAACACTGTCAAGCGTCACTCTTACCGAGATCTGCTTCAAGCATCCATCCACTTTTGCCCACATGTTATCACCTACCGTCGGATGTTTCTACGGCCACGAAGTGACTATCTTCGAGACGGGTCTTTTAAACAAATAGGAATTATTGCCTAGCGACAACAATTATGTTGAAGACTTACTTCTAGAATGCTGACAATTTGGACTGAAACTTGTTCGTCAATCATGTTGGTGCCTACACCCCTAAGTAGTTCTAAGCCACTACCCTCGTGCTATCCTGCCATGAACGGCAACTTGAAAAAAATGCCATACAATTCTTGGCGATAGCAAGCAAAGCATACACGTATACCTCTTTCGCAACAATGATTGAAAGTTTAGTTCCATCCCATGATCAGGCTCTGACAGTGGGTTGATGGATAGATGACTGCCCACATTTTCGACTTCAAGTCAAAATTTTAGATTTGGACCAAATGTTGTTGAAAGGGGTGTTTCGACGCGCTGAACACGAATATCGCATCTGCTTGGCACGAAATTGCCTTACGCGTGCGCTACGGGTGCCAGGGCGGTTATTGCAAATGATGCGCACAGTGCTCGAAGTTCTTCGCCAGCTCTTTCCATTTGTGACATAGGCAATCGCTGATGACTTAGCAACTGATAAAAGATCCTCCCTTTGAAACAACGTTCTCAGAAAAAGCAAAAGTGAGAACTTGCCAAGAACTTGAACTCACGACCTCTTGTTCGTCGGCCTGGCCGCTGCCACTGCACTATCTCGCTTCATAACTACATTCAGAGAATCGTTTCGCAGATTTGGAGAGCAGATTCGAGATCAGCGTCCAAAAACACATCTAGTGGTACATGTCTCGTTACAAATGGCCACTTCGACCTAATGTATCCTTCCCTTGTTAGTGTGCGGGACCGTGCTGGTTTGCTCCGTGAGCGAGCGCAGTTGGTCCGAATTCGACACCGATGCCGTTCCTGTACAGAGATTATCATCCAAGCCGGTCTTCTGATTGAATGGAATCCGATCATTCTATTACCGCATGGGACGCCAAGGAGATTTACTGCAGTGCAGATGCTACCTCTCGCTTCTACCTCATTTTGTGGCTCTGTATAATCTCATAAATGTGAGCGTGAAAAGCATGACTCTTCTTTTGTCATTTTACTCGAAGGAAGCGACTAACCAGGACCTACCTGATTTGGTTGCAAGTTACTTAATGTATGGGCTCCAGGGTGCTGATGATCGTTCAGTAAGCTTTTGGCGTGAGATTTAAACAGTGACACGGATTTTTAGGACTTCCCAATAATATAGACTCGATATATGATGTAGTATAATAATATGGTATAATGGCGAGGACAAGCTATGGTAAAAGCACCATGGAAAGCTGAGTTGGAATGAAATGGTGCCCCGGTAGCGTAACTTGTAGCGCACTTGCCCGGAAAGCGAGAGGTGCGGGTTCGAGTCCCGTCTGGCGAAAAACTTATCCAGCATCTTGTGAAACCATCAGGGTCCGCAAACCGTTTGATATCTTATCTGCGTCACAATGTTAGTCTGCTGTGCTCTCTCTATTCGGACCTACCTTGCACCCTCCGCAAACCAAATGTCTCTTATTTCCGTGCGTATCCCTTACAAGGAGGTCTTTCAGGGCAAGCCGCGCTTTTTGGAAACGGTTTCTTGCATATTGTAGGGACGCATGTATGGACCACAAAACCATGTTTCGTTTTCGCTGAACGGTTTTAGTAGTACCAAAAAAGTGGTGAATGATACCCTTGATGGTTCGATCCCCCGCGGCGACTAAATTTTGCAATCAAGGTTGGCGGCCTGACGATGAGTGTGACACCTGATTGTGACATTTAGCGCGATTTGGCACCAATTCGTAGGCGCCAACCCAAATGCAAAATTTAGTCGCCACGGGGATCGAACCATTAACAGTACCTTATGCTTCTTTTTGGTACTGCTAAAACCGTTCAGCGAAAATGAAACATGGTTTTGTGTTCCCTACATGCGTCCCTACAATATGCAAGAAACCGTTTTGAAGCTTGCCCTGAAAGACCTCCCTTGTTAGAGCCCTTCATTAAATCCGTTCGTTGAATGTCGGATCTGAGGATGTGGCGATTCAGCGGTTATAGTGAAAGGAATGTAAATCGGATGACTAGAAATCGTCGCCACATCGTACACGGCAATGCTTGTGGGTGGCGTCAGTTCAAATCAATTGCATCCTAGTCCTTTTAGAACGTACCAGCCATATCGCAGTCGCTTTATCGCGTAATCGGCAATTTTTTACGTATTGATACTCAATAACTGCCTCAGGCAATTAGCACGATTCGCTTATTAACCGCGATGGCATGAACGGGAACCTTAACGTTTCCCGCACGCGTAGAGCGACCAGCTGCGTGACTTCTGTTCTTCCTTCTTTTTTCCTCTCTTGCAGTTCATTTTCATTGCCCTAACATTTAATATTCCAGTTATAATCACATTTAATTTAATCCTGATCTTGTCTTCAATGACGTAGATGGACGTAGATGAGGGAACCATTGTTGGGTCCACTTCCCAAACTAATAGTGCTTTTGAGGTGTCCGTACAGGATATCGGTACTGGTAAAAATTGACGGTGCTACTGGGGTATTGAGCCATTTCAACCTGACGCACCTTCAAACATAGGAACAAGTTTTGGGAGAGTCAGATACATTTTGACAACAACCTCAGGCACGAAATAATTGGCAATTTTTCAACTATGTCGAGGTCAACGGGAAGGTAGGAAAAGCCGGAGAATATTTACCGTTGTTCCACATGTAAACAAAAAGATTAACACAAAGTCTGTATTGGTCAAGGACAGCAATAAATCTTCAATCTGAAACGTCCTTGACATTTATTTTAGCTTGTACGAACAATTTGTGTCGGACGTTATTCGAAGAAGCAGCGTGTTGGATTGAGCTCTTCACTTCTCAATGGAGTCCGATTGAGGCGCCATTCGCTTGATAAACCTAAATGGAAGGAAATCAACTCCATCCGTGTTTTTTCTACAAAAAATTCTTACCTGATGCTGGGCTCCAGTCTTGACCATCTCTTACTCAAACTCAAAAGCTCTTTAACATGGCCGCCATCTACGTAATCACCATAGTTGATAGCGCTAACCATTTGCTCTATCGATAAAGTGAAGAGTACTGAATAATTCATCCTAGTGTGATTATAATAGCAGCAGACGTAGACTAAGCACTTACCTACAGCGATAGCCGTGAAGAGCACTCTTAAAGACGACGTCATTTCTTTACCTAAAACTGTAGCATTACTCAGAATAAAATTTAAAAAAAAGTTAGCGATGAAGAGCGCCACTTCGTGCAGAAACGAGAAGAGGTACGCTTTTGTTAAGGAAGTGTTCCAATGAAATAATGCAGAGATTTTCTTAGCCCATCTAGGGATGAAAACAGTGGCGAAGATTCTTCTTGAATTTTCCATGATGCCTATTCATGTTATTGCATAGCAGCTGTACTGAATTCATGACATTGAGGTTATCCGTAATGGCAGTGAGAATGGCTGGAGGGCGGAGCGGTTCCGATGACGTCATTGGACGTCATTGGTGAAAGAGCGTTTGATAAGTCGTTTGGGAGAACTTCTCGCTTCTTCCTCAGCAATGAATACGTCAGTTCTGATCACTACAGACAAGTATAAGATTACAGTTTCCCAAGAGAGATGTGGGGACGGTCCGGGTAGGTTGGGCGGAGAGAAGGGAACGCCCTCGGGGCGGCTACGTATCAGGCGACGCATTGAAAGCGCTTGAATTTGGAGTGACAGACTAGTGACAAAACAATCGAAAAGAGGATGCAATGAGGCCAAAGAGAGTTACTAGTGAAGGCACTCTGAGAACTAAGTGGAATCGTTCCCACCGCCGTTTGTGACTGATGTACGACGGGACTTAAAGCGTAATAGTTCCGGTTTTCGAATTGTTTACCAAAACAAAACAATGTTCACGGTTCTTTTCGTTCTTATCGTGAATGATGGGTCTCAAGCCAGTGATTTATGGCTGAAATAGAATCATGATTTTTCCGTGGACTATTAATTTGAGAGGCGGTCTCAACCACACCCCCGAGGGCTCCAGCCATCCAATCCAATGATGCTCAATGACGCCATCGAAATCGCACCGCCCTCTAGCCATTGTGACTACCGCTTTCAAGAAAAAATATTCACACATACATATATGAATTCAGGAAAACCGATATCCGAGAAATCTAGGAACTTTCTTCATATTTTGTGAGAAACTAAACCATTTTTCACCCTTGTGGCATACCTGGAGCTGCCGGGAAACGAACATTTTAGTGTCTGAACACTCGCCTCCCACAGACTTGAAAAAGTAAACAGTACCATCTCTCCGATCCCGCCAGCAGCGCATGTCCAACCCATCTCGGAAAGTTCTCATGCATTTGGCCAAGCGTACTTTTGAATGGATCTTGCGCTGAATGAGACCATTATGAAAATGCTCGATCCCATCAAAAAAGCTAATAATTAGGGGATATGTGCGATTCAAATAAGTTCGTCCATTTGCCTTCTTCACCTGCCGGCTTGCAGATTATCACCTGCCTGGTTCAGACACTTGAGATGAAGATGGAACAATGGACAGATAAAGCAAGTTTTAGAATGTCTCACCAGACCAGGTAGATGACAATGTAAAAGGTACAGCAATGAACACGTGGGTGATATTGCGTAAGCTATTGTTACTGGTAAGATATTCAAATAGACATTCCGGGGAAGCCTCGGGCGGAAGTGGTAAGTGACAAGTGGCGCGCTTACCACCGCGAGCGGTCCGGGGATCAAATCCTGGGTCGTGAGTCGCCCGGCCAACCAAGCCTTCCATCCCTCCGGGGTCGGTTAATTGGTACCAGACTTGTCTGGGAGGATAAAAACACTGACTTGACATCGGCTGGCCCCCGCAAGTCATTGTATAGGCCACATCGCATTCAAATGCCACTGCGAATGTACAAATGGAAGTAGAATGCGTGCCGCATCCCAAAAAGGGATTGATCAACGGCAAATGCTTTATCTTTTTTATCAAGCTATACGAAGAGAGACAAGAAACCCCTGGCTCAAATGTTAATGTTTGTTTTCAAAACACGTTCAAGTTAGACCAGAGAGGAACCGCGTCACCTCGGCAATATAAAACAGAATGACGGACGAATAATCTGAATTCAATAGGTGAAACATTCAATTAAGCTCCTCTCCTTCAAATGACGGCTAAAGCAAATACTATAAAAGCTGCCTTTGGAGCCTCTTCAGCTTAATTAATAACAATCGAAAATCGGATACAGCGATTGCCTTCATTTTCTAGTACTCTTTCGGAGAATTCCTTCATTACCATTCTTGAAAATAAATAAGACAATAGGTTGCTAAACTATAGCATAGATCTCTCTTGCTCTCCGCCACTAGTGGTAAGTGTGTAAAGTCAGATAAAATGAATACTGTCAAAGCCGAAACAGAAAAATCTTAGTGCTGACCATTCCTGTTACATTCATGCTGGAAACAAACTTGTGAAGGATCGGAAACAATTTTATCAACATCTCTACGTAATCTCGTTTGCTAACGGCAGATTCTTCATTTTTCTTTTTCTTCTTCGCGTAATCCCGCACAGACGCAGGGCCCACATTTCATGTCACGCGTCACCACTTGGTCCTGTCCAAGGCAGGGTCAACCGTCCGTTGGACCAAATCCAATGTGGGGATCTATTTGGCCGACGGGAGAGCGGGGTCGTATTCACAGGAGTCAACGTCCTTGTAAGGCCGATGTCAGACTTTGCGAATCGCGCGATTCGCTAGCGTCCGCGGTCGCGTTGCGGTACCAGCCAATTGAGTGATTCACTGGCCGCGACGCGACCGCAGACGCTAGCGAATCGCGCGATTCGCAAAGTCTGACATCGGCCTTGGGCGTAACTTCGTTAATTCTGTGAATACGGGGGGGGGGGGGGGGGGGGGGGGGGGGGGGGGGGGGGGGGGGGGGGGGGGGGGGGGGGGGGGGGGGGGGGGGGGGGGGGGGGCCCGCCCCCGTCGGCCAAATACGATTCGACCAAATTATACAGTCAGTACACGCGCACGCAACCGCAGGCGCTGACGAATCGCAGCGGTTCGCAACAAGTCTACATCGGCCTAATGGCGAAATGTGACACAGAGACGGAATAAAGCTTAGGCTCAGGCTCACAGCATTAAACTACTAGAGGCTAAGCTAACTGAATGAGGCCGTTTGCTGTCGCGACAGTAGGTAAGGTGTATAACTTTCGAGTACTTCTCCAAGTATTAACCACAAATGAGTGCATGGTGCATCTCAGATCGTAAGAATCTGCCACAGAATCATATTTAATTGTTCCTGTACACAAAATGTTCATCGAGAAATTATGCCCTCATAATTGGGGCTAAGTTCAGTAAAAGACGTGGCACTGAGGTAGGTAGCGCTCCTCCTTGATCGTTTCGAGACCCTTCAAGAGGAGGGTCGTAAAATTATTAAAGATTCGGTCCAACGTGAGGGTTGACCCTAGCCCGAGGCATCTTCTGCTACGGGACTGGCTTCAGCGAACTCATTCTTTATGACCTCCTTCACCTCACCTTAGGGACTCCACACGGTCGCTTGCTTTGCACTTTGAAGTCTAGTGCTGTTCTCTGGCTGACCTCTGTAGTTCAACGTTCGCGACGAACATGCTACAGACGGCCAGGTCGTGAGCTGTGGTAAGGTCCACAACCTTCTACCACTCAGCGTTCCTCGTTTCTGTCCCTTCCACCTCCGTGCATCCTTTCCAGGCCTCTTCTTCACTGCCAACATGGCCATTCGAATCATCTGCTGTGGTTAGATGGTCCCCCTCCGAAGCCGATTTGATCGTTTCGTCCAGACTCAGATAGAAGACCTCTTATTGATGGCAGATTGTATAGAACTCCTATTAATATAAAGGATAAAGCATTTGCCGTTGATCAATCCCTTTTTGGGATGCGGCACGCATTCTACTTCCATTTGTACATTCGTAGTGGCGTTTGAATGCGATGTGGCCTATACAATGACTTGCGGGGCCAGCCGATGTACAAGTCAGTGTTTTTATCCTCCCAGACAAGTCTGGTACCAATTAACCGACCCCGGAGGGATGGAAGGCTTGGTTGGCCCGGGCGACTCACGACCCAGGATTTGATCCCCGGACCGCTCGCGTGGTAAGCGCGCCACTTGTCACTACACCACTTCCGCCCTTTGAAATAGCTGACAGCAACTGTGCATTCAATCTTTTGCTAATGGCTGCTCTGCAGTCAAGACTAAAGAAACTGCTCTGTACCAAGAGCTGTTGCAACCTAGCCGGTAAATACAATAACAACATTCAAAATGCTCTTTCAGTTGTGCCCCGGAAATAGCGTTTGTGATGGTAACACTGTTCGCTCTTTTTTTGTAAAATATTTCAAGGCAAAGGACTGAGAAAGGTGAAAAATTCAATTGACCCAAAACGCTGGAACGTTCTTTTGCCTGCCGTCACCTAAGCGATGTTCTCCTTTGAGACGTAAATACAATAAGACAGTAAACAGAAGCCAGCATCAGCATGAGGATCAGTAGCAAAATATCTTGAGAGTACAATAGTTTTCAAAAATCTACATAGCGGGATTCACAATTAGGCCAAAAGCTTTTTGTTGGAAGCTTTCTTGGATGCAGCTTTATCGCTCTGGATCATGTTATTTCAAAGCTGAACATGATAAACCTAACGGTGCTACTAAATACTAAACTATCGTGTGGCTTTGTTAACGGACCTTCACAGAAACAAGACTCAAAGTTAACGAGAAATATGGAAAGCACTGAGTTGCGAAAAAGCATTTCATTAGATTGGCAGCAGCCAGCGGGATTGACCGAATCATTCAGTCTCTAAATGACGATCAACGGCCTGATCCTCGATTCACAACCATATGAAGGAAATTTTTCTTGGGCTCTAGGCTTAGCTTGCTCGAACTACTTTTTTGGAGCTCTTCTCATTTTTTTTTCTAAAACTCAAATCTGGAGGACTCGCCACTCGAGAAGTCTGGATCAATTGCTTCATTTTACAAGATGTATGATGTAAGACATAAGCATAGGGGCGCAAGCTACACGAACACAGTTCAAACAAAACTAGATCGTACTTGTAGCCTTAGACTTTCATCATAACAAGACAAGGTCGAGAATGGTTGGCTTTCGCAAGTCATATAGAGAGAATAGGTTTTGAAAGGTCTCCTAGAAGTCTGAAAGGAGTTCAAACCACACACGCGTGAGAGAATCTCAAAGCAGGAGCTGTTACCGTATACCGCTTTATATTTGATTCATCACGAGCAAAAGTGTTGTTTTGGAAGAATCCCGATGTTGATGAGCTGCGAGAAAGTATCTGGGAGGATTGAGTTTTTGAGAAACAATTAAATCTTTTCAAGGAATCATTTCTGAAGGAGTAGATTTTCAGGACAGCTTTAGTACATGTTGGAAAGCCTAAATTATTTATGTCCTAATATCTCCACCACCCTTAGTTCTTTAAAGAAAATCAATTCTGAAGAAAGTGGTGCCAGGAAGCTCAAATACCCATATATTCAAGAAATAGCTTGGAAAGCTCAAGAAGATACCCAAACGGGCTATTCTCTAATCGGTATCTTCTCAAAAAATACTCAGTTTATCCAGTGGCCTTTTCTGGACCCATTTCGGAAGGCGAAGTTGAAGTCGAAACTAACCATCTCAAAACTCAAGCTTTTCAGCATAATAATTCGCTGGATTGCGGGTGATAGTGTTGAACTTCAAGATCCGACTTACGATCGTTTTTTGCTGTTGTGTTCTGCTAGGCTTTTGGTTAGACTTTGCTATTCCGTAACACCAAATTAGCCGAACTGAAGAACTCAGTAACGCATGGAAGCATGCCTCGGACCACTACTGTGTCAAAAAACTCATATTTGTTTCTGATGATGCTAATCTATCTATCTCTTAGTCTCTTGCTCATATGATCACAATAGCATTTCATTTCTTATTGTGTAATAAATTGTTGCACTGACTACCGACTTGTGCTGCAAAGTGACTTTGTGAAACGTTATTTGGAAAAATTGTGTGCCTTTAATTTTGCAAATGAAGAATATGAATGTTTATTATTGTGTCGCTCCATAGATATGTTAATTTTACCCGGGCGTGTAAGTACGAGTTCCTCCCCTTCTTTCAGATCTACTGAACACGGCCGAACATCGTATATCAGTACCGTGCAGTGAAGTATTCGTTTTCATATTTCTGAATGTAACTCCCTAACAACTCAAGCTCTTGGGGTGGAACTTAAGAGTATGTGAGTTGAATAGCTACCAACATTATACTGGTGTAGCAGCGCGGCAGCCCTCCTCCAAAGAAAACTGATGCTCTTTTGA